>CATIWK010367515.1:0-21279 GCA_949634005.1 Mallotus japonicus
TCTAAACTCTCTTTTCTTTTTCTTAAGTCTTCTTTCTTTCTATGGCTGCAAGTCACTATGGATAGGATCTATACCCAGAAAAAATAATTAAATAATATGTAAAATACTCCTTTTGGTCCTTAATGAAATGCTTAAGTTACCCACAAATCCTCAAGCTTTCAATTGTTCAATCAAGGACAATCATTTGCTACAATTGAATCCTTTCCTCTATAACTATATCTATATATACTGACTTATACTTAAATTAAATCAATATATATATTTAAATGCAATGCATAGTGATGCAAATGTACTTAGAATAAGGGTACGGGTGTGACAATAACTTTCATTAATAAATATTTGAAAAAAATCCCTAAAAGGCTTATTCTTGGTCTACCAAAAGCACTTTGAAAATATTGAAAAACTAAACAAGTGTAATAAATATTACTAATAAAGTTAACTAAGGATAAAATAGGAAAACAAAATGTAATATTTTATTGTATATACAAAAATGACAGATAAATGATATTTTATTTTTTCAAAACATAACAGATAAAAAGAAATGGATGGAGTATATTTTTTTGCGCATAAATTTTCCAAAAAAAATCACAATCTTGAATGGATTTTACAATTTACAAGTCATTTGGTTTCGGCAAGGAATTTGCTGATGCTAAGGCACAAGGTGATCCAGATGACCAGACACATGCATTTGCATAGTTTTCATAGGAGGCTTGAATGATGCATTTCTTCAATCAGTCTTCACTAGCCCATCTCTTGTTGCCAATTCATTAACAGTCCAAGGACTTGATGTTGGGAAAATTGATTGAACCTTAAACTCAAACTCATGTTAAATCATAAAGAAATTGTTTGTGTACTAATCGGAAGGGTACATAAATCTATAGTCATTAATCTCTTTAAAGTAGTACCGCCTTCTAGATCAATACAATTTTTAAAGAAAACACCTTTTATTTTTTCCATTTTCTCTCTAACAATGGTAGATCATAAAGAAATAGAAAAATTTATATGACTTAGAGATTATGACCATTCATATAGAAATAATTTTTGGTATTAAAATAGATATTACCCTAAAGTCTCTCTATATTAAAGGCACACATCATAGTAAATACATCAAGGATGCGTCTGGATCGGGGCTAAAGAAATAGGGTATAACAGTTCCAGGTTTAACTATTAAAGAAGTAACTGTTACAAGCGTAATAGTTCTATTGTTAATCTTATTTGGTAAATAAAGAGTAACGCATAAGCTGTGTGATTGATTTTTTAAAAAAAAATAATTAATATATATAAAATAATTAAAATAAAATAAATTATTAAATTTTTCATAAACATTAAAATTAATTTTTAAATATCAAATAATTAAAAAAATATTAGAAAAAATTTCACGTTATATAATATATTTTATATATTTTTACACAAAAAATTGTACAAATTTTATAGAATATAATTAATAAAGAATAAAATTAAAAATTAAAAAAATTACCAGTAACAATTAGCTTATGCTTTATAGCTAGTCATGAAAACACATATACTAGTTATTTGATAAGATTTCTCATGTATTAAATTCAAAATGATGAAAATAATATTTCATAAGTATTAATATGATTCATTCATTAACATTCTCATAAGAATTAACATAAAAAAAATGAAAATATAAAATATAAACTAGTGACAATAACAGAATTAAAATAGAAATAATAAAACCACCTAAAAAATAAATTGATTTATATATTTTTTTTATAAGTTTGATTTATGTTTTATTAATGTAAAAAATTGAGAAGATGAGTAACTTATAAATAAAATAAAATGATAAAAAAAATGACAAATAAGTATTTTTCAATAAAAAAATTTTTACAAACCTTTACTATACCCCAAATTAAGTTAACAAAAATACACATAAATGAGGTTAACTATTAAGGGGGTTAACAATTAATCTTAACTATCCAAAATTTGCCAAATAGGGTTAAAGGGAGTTAATGCATTATAGGAGTAACATTTAATCTCCTTTAACCCCGATCCAAATGCACCCTAAAGCTTATATTATCTAAATCTAAAATATCACTTTTAATTAAGTTTATTCTTCTATGACAATTTACAATATATAACATTCATATGTAAGTCCAATGTTGGATTAAGAATTCAACATTTTCCCACTTGGGTGGATTAATGATTCAATAATCTCTCACTTAGACTATTTGAGTAACCTTATAATTATGCATTGCAAAAAAAAAAAAAAAGACCATATGAGCTCAATTTTACTATGATTACTAAAATATATCTATAACCAATCCGGTCCATCAATCATACTAACATAAGATTAAAGCAGCCTTTGTTATATTTATCATAACTAGACTCATTAATGGTCACATATGTTGATACAAATTACATGAATGTGTAGCATTGAAGTTTCATGCAATATTAGTCATCTGGCACTACACTTCTCCTTTCTCCAGTGAATCTCCTTAATGACATAAGTTCTTGATGTGATAAATTTTGTCCTTCTGGAATAATTTATCAAATAGAAGATTCTCCAAATTGTCTTTATTTGTTATGTCTTGAACAAAGTCATGAATGAAATATCGATCGATGCCAATAACACAGTTCTATCATCCGCTATGAGGTTGAATCTAAAAGAAATTTTAGAGAATGTCTCTAGGAATATCAATATATTCTTCTTCAAAGACAAGGCCTCCAACTCTATCTCCCCATATAAACTCAACATCCTCAGAGAAACAGACATTTCCTTACTTAAAAATCAACTTAATTATGTGATCATAAAACTCGTACTCCCCAAATCTTTCAAAGTATCCAATAAGATAGTAACTCACCATCCTTGAATCCATTTTCTTTTAAAATTATGCCTATAAGACCTTGCCTCAACTGCACATCCCTAAATATGCAAGTGCTTAATTTGACCAATTTTTGATAGATATAGCATATTAGTTATACATACACTAATTGCAGCACTGTGCGAAGACAATGCATTAAATAGAAAACAATGACTGACAGACTAGGCAATGCTTAATACTCCCTTGTTTCTTTTTAATTGTCGTTTAAGGATTATGCACATAGATTAAGAAATGTGATTAATATATGTGTAAAATACTATATTACCCTTATAATAATTCCCTTAACCATTTATTAGTTTTGTATAGAATCCCAAAAGAAATAGATATCTATTCAATTAATCCTCCTCTATAAAATAAGGGTGAAATAGGAAAAAAATAGTTAAAATACATTGGTAACTTAAAACGTCAATTATTTAGGAACAAAAACACTCCTAAAACGTCAATTATTTAGGAACATAGGGAGTACAACATTTTAGATTGTTTCTTGAGCATTACCTGATTATGGTTTCTAACCTATTTTGTTAATCCCAATTTTCAGCTGCCTCTCATTAATTGATCATATCATGGTTTTGAACCTATTTTGCACTTATCCTAGGAACTCTGAAATTGTAAGTCCATAACAGGCTCTGGTCATAGCTTGCCTTTTTTTTTTTTTTTTTTTTTTCCAATTATGGCAACAGGGCCACCCTTTCCTCGGCTGACTTAACCAAGCAACCACCTGTTCATTATCGATATCTCCTGCCCAGGTATGAGTGCTCCTGCTGCAGACATGCATATGGGTACTCCTGCGGCAGGTTTATCCCTTGTATAGCTCAGCAATTGTAAGAACTAAGGTCAACAAAATGGAATGGCGTGGTATACTTTCTATCAAGCATCTAAAATTAGGGTTCTATATGCTAGAAGTACTTCGCACTGCATGGCACAAGGAAACTAAACGTGCAGGTCAAACAGAATGCCAGTCTAGTCTGTAGTTAACGGAAATGAACATCTCATCAACTTTATCTTTGCAGCTATAATAAAATACCACAAAATGGTGTTATTTACAGAAAACACATTCATTTACAAAATTACAATACATTCTCTTGGACTTGCATGTCTTCATTTAGTGAGCTGCGAGAGACAAATACTACACTTCAACAACATATCATAGTAAAATATAAAGAACGAACAGTTGTTTGATAATAAACAAATTTTTTCACATCAAAATAAGTGCTGCCAATGTGACCCCAACCCATCCATCCTCTATAATGACAATGATAAAGAGAGAATCGGTCTCAAGACTTGACACATTATAAGCAATGTTAGTCATGATCACTGTCATATGTAATAGGTTTCTGGGAAGTCAGTGAGATATATAGCTGATGCTAATAGTTTAACTAGGGAAGTAGGCAACCTATATGGTCATTTATTCCAACATGTGATTCTTATAGTCAAATAATATCACTTCTGCATTGCTAATGTTCAGCTCAATTCAGAATCTCAAAGTTACCAGCATTATTTTCAAACCAGCGTCTTTCCCTCACGATACATGAATAAATCTGTCAGATTTTAAGAATTAACCAGATTATCATTTGCTCAGCCTAGTTTAGTTATTCCATTAAATTTTGCAACCAGGAAGATTTTAACGAGTCTGCATATTTTCATTCTGCAAGATAGACAAACTAATTATAATTATCTCCCAAAATAACAGCTCCCCAACAATGAAACAAAAGAAATTTTCAGAAAATAATGAGGTCAAGAGTAAAATTAGCCTTACTCAAGTTCGGAAGTCAGATTTTTTGCTTCACTAACAACAGCACTTGCAGCATACAATGCCATCTTCTTCACCTTCAACAAAAATCAGTACAAAAAAAATTGGAAATGGCACATTATTGGCTTGCATGAAATGCAGTGTTAAGCATCTATTCCAAGGTATAAGTATAAACTGGTAAGGAGAGAGTGAAAAAATAAATACTGGTTAAAAGAATCACCATCAGAGTGAGTACACTAAAACCCAATCTAGCTGTAAAGAACAAAATTTTTATATGTTGGTATTGTTATTGAAGCTAAAAAGAAAGCAGTAAAGACCTTGACATCCTCCATCCTCCAAAAATACAAAGGCCAACAGTTACAGTTTTTGGTGAACTGAACTCACTTTCCATGAATGCCATAACTGACCATGCATGCCAAGGACAAAAAAGCAATGAACAATAATAACAGCCTCTTACGCTTTTCTAATCACTAGTGTTTTATGCATAGCAAAGAGAAAATTTTGAATACCAAATGAGGTTCTGAAGGAGAGCATATGAATTATGAATTTCACATACCTCCAATTTATCTTCTTTAGCTCTATGGTTTTTTGGAAGCATACGGAACTCTTCGGTCAATCGAATGCATTCTTGAACATTGTCAGGAGAAACAAAATCAAGGGCCACTTTTATGCATGACTGCAAGGAGAGGCGTGAGATAGTATTAACAAGATGAGTCACAAAAATTTCAGATGAAAAGGTCTGCTGATCTGTTAAGCCAGAAAGATAACCATGTGACATTGATGCTATTGATTATATTTTTTATTTGATATACTAGTGTAAAATTCAGCAACTCAATGAGCTAGCACTGGCTTGTTCCACTCTTCTGGATTTTCGCCTAATAAATGATATAAATTAGACAATCATGAAGCTATGAAGATCTATCATTTTCATTTGTTATAGATAACATTCTCTCTAATATAATGCTTCTACATATTATAATTAGAGATTCCCAGAAGTTTTTCCTCTTCAGTCATTTTCTTTCTTTTTCTTCTCCATCGGAGATATTCTTCTGAACTCCATCGTCTAATTTTTTATTATCAATATCTCCAAAACTTCATGAGATTACAAAATGATACTCTTCTGACCAGGAAAATGTCAAAAGAGCTCACGATATATGTACTAATCAAGAACCTAACATGTTAAGTTGGTTACAATTAGGGTAACTGAATAATAATCCACAACCGGATCATAAGGAAAAAAAAAAAAAAGCAGCAACCTGATCATAGATAGATACTTGATGCTAATAAAATTAACCTGTCTATTTCTCACTTGATGTGGGCACCCTGCCGGAATGAAAACAGCCTCACCAAGGTGTTGCTCGAATGTCCAAGGTTCAACACCTGAACAAGAGTTTGTAGTTACACAATCATATAGAAGTTTCATATAGTTAGTACAATAAATTTAGAGCAACAGTTTCTTACTGAACTCCTCCTTCAACTGTCTTTTATGTCTTTCATTTAGATAAAAGGTCTGGTCATGAATAGGATGAATAACCTGAAGCAAGCACAGCACATGAGCTTCAAATGATATAACTTATAATAATGTTACTGGCACTGTAGGCAAGATGCTCACAGAGTTCACAGGAAGATTACTGATATGACGAAATTCTTTCTGATGCTTCTTCAAGTACTCAATTAACTTGGGCACATCCTGCCTACGGAAAATATCCCAAACAGCACCACCATATACAATTTGTGCAGCATGATTGTCTTCAAGAGATTTCCTGGTTAAATTTTCATTTAAATCAATCGACCACAAATCACTTGGTTCCCCTGCTACCTCATTAAGACTGGTGCATCTATCATGTTGATGATTGAAAGAACAAGATTTGTTTTGTTCCATCTTCACACCCGTGATTTCATCTATTAGGTGACTATCAGAAGGGCTCGCGTGCACAGTTTGCATTAATGAATTATCCTCGTCAAGGTCCCCAACTTTTGATGAACATCTATTCGATTCAACCTGTTCTTTAGTCATACAATTTTCCTTTTCACAATGTTTATCCCACAATGAGCTGGAATTAAGCATATGTGAGTCAGAACAAGGCACACTTGAATTCAAGTTTCCAGTCAACTGCTTATTTGCATTCTCTACTCTTATTCCTGTTGAAGTACAACATTCTGGGACAAATTGAATGCCACAGGATCCCACAGTACTCAACTCTTGGCATTTACTCTGTTCTTCATCCAGTTTCATTTCTTGTGTATACAATCGTTCTAGTGAGGAGTCACTCTCATTGACTTCCACTGGTTGAGATGATTCAGGATACATGCTCTCATCTTCGTGGGTTTCTTTTTGTGGTTTCCTTCTAAATGTGCCTGATAATTTCGGCATCTGACCAGAAATCTGATTCAAATCTTCGACCTCATGCTGCTTTTGTAATTTGTCTATAATTTTTCTTTGCCATGCCGGAATCTTTACTTCAGTCATGTGAGTGAGCACATTAACCTAAATGAAAATTTCCAAAAAAAAAAAAACAAAAAGAAGATGAAAAAGAGAAAGAAAGAAAGCATGAGCGTTTGACCATAACTGTCAGAGAACAGCTTAAACTCACAACCAACTCTTTAGTTTTGAGGCTATTTGTGCATGGGTTTGCACCTATGAAATTTTTATGAATTTTAATCCAAATAGTAGTAGAAACTCAAGCTGAACATATTTCTAAGAGTTACTGTTTGCGTATCAGGTTGAGACTTTTCTTTCTGTGATTTAAATTAAAGACTAACTATTTTCAACACATCCAAACAACCAAAATGTCAAAAGCTTTGTCCAGAAATACTGAAATTCATGTTAAGTGTTGAAAGTCCATGTCTAAGTAATTATTTACTTTTGCAAGATTAAACAAATAAACAAATAAATAAAAAGAGGTTGACAAGAGGGCACAAACCAGTTGCAAAAAAAAAAAAAAAAAAAAAAAAGATCCATTTACAAGAAAGGAAATCCATAAAGTATGGAATATAAAACTCATCAGGCGGAGAAGCATATAACATACCAAAAGCCAAAGGTTTTAAGTCTAATAAGAGAACAGATCTTCTTTCTGTTAAAGATCCTACCATCACATTTGCTCAAACCACCCAGTGAAAAATATTAGCATGTTGAACTTGCATAAAGCTAGAAAAGCTATAGAAAGAATACTGAAAAAACATTCAGAAAAATGTACAAGATATTCTGGCTTTAATATGATGAATTGGATCCTGTAAACCAAGATAAGTAACGAAAAAAATGAGTTATCCGTCAATGTCTTATATATGTCTCATGCAAGTTTAGATGCTCAGTCCAAAGAAGAGAAGTAAACATTAGGCAGTAACATGCAGCAAATGGGAGGTTTCAAATGCACATGGAGCTCTTTACAAGCCAAAGTGTCTTAAAGACACCAAGCAACATGAGAAGCATCATCTTGGTCCCTGACAGCTTAATTAACTACTCAGATTACTGTTGAAAAACTCATTTATCAGGCACCGAGTTCATGACTGTTACTCAACAAAATGTTCATTAATGAGCAATGGTCCATTGAAATGCAATCTATCCATGTAAGGCTTTATCTTGAGATCAAACATTAAATCATACGTGCAGTTTCTGAAGGCAAGAACAATCTAGAACTAATGCAACCAAATGAAGAATAAATACTTCTCATATCATAGGTGGAACAAAATAAAAACTTATGAAGGCATCATGCATACCATTGCCACTGCCAAAACTGATGCCTACAAATTCAGCCATCCTAATCAACCTCATATAAACTTGCTGACTACCTTCTCAACTTCAAATCATTCATGTGACTATGATCTTACTCTCCCAGGGTCAGAAAATAAAATACTTTCTTGATTGTGAAAAATTTTACAAGGATAAAATCTAACTAAACAAAAAATGCTGATATGTATATGAAGTATGAACTAATGTTAGAACATATTTAAAAGAGTAATTTACAACCTGATTTCATCAAGAACACAAACTTATATTAAAAACCATACTTATAAAAAAAAAATGTTGAATGAATGAGATTACCCTGACCATTCTTAAAAAAGAATAAGCACAAGAATGGATGGTGCAGCATTTTAAAACATAAAAAGAAATAGCAATACCTTAATTCAATTATAAATATAAAAACACAAGTTATCATACAGAGAGGATAGCATACCGCATCAGAAATGTCACAATGTAGTTTCGTCACTGAATCACCTCTACCAAGTTCTTTCATAGATCCATAAGCTATGTATGTTTTGGGTCCCAAGTCTGGTTTCAAGACAGCAGGAAGTCTTGTAGCAAGATTCAGAAGACCTGATTTTGGATGGGTATACTCACTAAAAGGAAGCATAGCTATAAATTCAGCACCATGCCTGGGCAAACATTCTTCAAATGAGTTTGATGGGGGCCAATCCTTCAACTTCAGCATCTCTGGCCACCCATTTCTATACCTACGACCCTCTATGTAACCTTTGAAAAACTGGAAGATATTAATTTGGACCTGTGTCACCAAGATAAAGTGCATAATTTATTCCACAATTAATGAGTTTGTTAGCTCAAAAAAGGAGCCAACTGTATACAGAACATCGGCTGTATTGACTGACACGTGGGTAACATGCATGAGCTAAAGAAATAACCAAGTAATCCTACCTATAATGTACCAATATGCAAGTCCTAATTCCACTTCATTTACATGTATTTAATTATCAAGAATTGTTTTTCTCCACAATGGACCTAAGACAATGAACCTAAACACAATTACCAATATGAACCTATGCATTTTCAGTTAATTCAGTTTATTCTTTTCTAAAGATGCATATTTTGGTTCTCTTTTTTTTATTCATTTATTTTAATTTATTAATTTAAAGACTAAAATAGCATAACTACTAACCCTTGCCTTCTTCTAGTCACCAACCATCTTGTGATATTTCATGGTCTTCCAAACTTTTGGGCTGATGAATTCCAATTTGAAAGATCCATTTATTTGTGGCTCAAATTATGGAGTTTAGTTAAGAAATTCTAAAACTAAATAAACCAACCAAAACAAAATCATACAAATTTGTCTGGTTTATTTTGTTCTTAAGACAATGGGGGTTACTTTGGTGAATTCAGTTTTCAGAACTTTTAACAAACTGATGAAAGAGTGATCATTCCTTTTTCTCCATTGCAATAAAATCTTTGTTAGGTTACCACAGTAAAGATCCTACAGCAATTAAGCAAAATGAAGAGCAGACAAGCTGCTCTTTGATTATAGAAACTGATCCATATGCTTAAAAAAATGAAGAATCTGGGGGAGAAGAACTTGGGAACTTACTAATGACTTTGACAAAATATGTGCTACACTTAATGTGTGTAATATGCCAGAGGAATGGGAAATGGAGTTGCTGATGGATATGAGGAAGATAAAAAAGGAAACATGAATCTAGAGGCTTGGTTTTATTAAACAAAACGATGTGCCTGCGCTATCACTACAAGTGAAGAAAATTCAGTTTACTTCAAAAGAAATATAATTATTATGCACAAGCTTCACCGAAATAATATTGGGAAATCTGCCCAGGCCAAGGCTTCTGCCAAAGAAGCCACCCGTGAGGGTTCGAACCCCTCCCCCCTCCCCAAGTCAAAAAAAATACAAAATAAATAAATAATATCGGGAAATCCCTGTTTGGCTTAATGTTGAAATGACAACAATAAGATAAGCAAGACATCCCAGAAAATTCTGTTTTAGATATGATATGCATTGCCCCAATTTTTCTTTCAAGCAATATTCAACTAAATGCATTATAACAAGCAACAGCCATTCCCATAGAGCATTCCCATAGAGCAAGCCTTGACAGAATCCTCAATGACAACAAAGTTGCCATTCTAATTCCAGAAACCCTTTTCTTGTGAACTTTAAAAAAAACCTTTAACAAAGATCTACTGGATGACAAGCTCAATGTTTTCTGTTTCATAATTCGCTTTATGGTATGTTAAGTGCTGGTGCTTGAATTTGCAAAACAATATGGAAAGCAAATCTAAATATCAAGAAACTAATAGCGCACTATACCAAGGGACCAATTTCATTTAAAGTCAAAGTGAAATTGATGGTTTTGAATGCACAAGATGCAACTTAAGCAAAATTTTACCTCACACCAGTCCAGGCAATCGATGGCTTTAACCCTTTGTGCTTCCTCTTTTAATATCTTTTGTGCGCCTCTAAGAGCCCTCCACATGACCATTGGTTCCCAACTTAAACCAGAAGTTTTTTCAAGTACATTTCTAACTATAACAGGTTCACCTCTCATCCAATGCATTTGAAAATGCTCAATTTCATTTTCTCCCAGCCGAAGAGCATTTGGGCAGTAGAGAAAGTTATCATCACTGTTCTCCCTATCTGCTGCTTTCCTCACTTCAAAATCTTTCATTCTGCAGTCAGTAGAACTGAAAGGACGGCACAAATAACATCCTTGAATGAAATCAATTTCAGGTGGCTTATAATTCATAGTAAGTTCCTCTATATTCTTAATTAGCTTTTTAACCATATTAGCTTCAAAGACACGTCTCAGCACCAGCATCCCAGTACCACAGCCACCCCGTTCTTTAGGAGGGCAAGGAATCTGCCCATTAGTCTGTACTTTCCAATCGGGAAAGTCATATGATGAATTAATGTTAACCTTGTCTTCCATATGGGACGCTTGCGTCTCCCAACAAAATATTTTCCTATTTGCAGTTATTTGGTCATTCAAATATGTATCTTGACCATTTACTCTTTCAACAAATTGACAGAGTGAAGATTCAGCTTCATTGCCTCCAGGCTGATATCCTTTTCTGATTTCCCAACAACAAGTAAGACAGAGATCATAAGCACAACCAGGATTGGGGCAGCTTCTGTGAAAATTAACAATGGAGGTATTGCAATTGTCACTGTTGAACAAGGATAATTTCACAGTTACGAACAGTACCATGACCACTATTACAAAATTATGTATGCTTTCTTGAGAATATTTACTGCCCAATAAGGAATATTCAAAAATTGCAAGGAAAAAAAGGCTATCCACTATTGGATAAAACAGTTGCCACATCCAAATTTCCGCCACAATGAAAGGACCATTACACATCAACAGATGAACTTCCAATTTTCAAAACACAGCATGGAATCACGTGAAGCAAAGACATGGAGCAAAAAAATGATAGATCATTCCCCAATCATCCAAGCCAAACCAAAACAACCGTTAATAGGATAAGTTAAACCCTCTCAAGTGCTTTTCAGTTTATAAAGATATGCATCATTCAACAAACAACTAGGCACTAAGTAAACTCAACCAACAGCTCCACTGAACTTCTATGAGTTCGGTTGATTGTATTTGCTAAAAGAAAAAGTAATGTTATTTGATTTTATTTGCAAAAAAAAAATGTTATTTGATTTGTGATTCAGGATAATTAACCGTGTTGTGTGAAATTTTATCATACACACCAGCACAACAAAAAGGAGGATAGAAGTTCATACGGAAAGGAAAAAACACCATAATTTTGAATTGAATAAAAAGAGCATAGTTAATAAAAAGTCCAAAGAAGATTCAGTCCACATAGCCAAACTAGTGTCAAGAGGAAAATTTTTAGACAGGATGTCTCCCAGTCATAGTTAATAAAATCATCAGTCTCCTCCATATCATATTCATAATTTAAGCCACAGAAGAAGTTTAGCCAGGATGTCCAGCCATCATAGGTAATACAAATCATCAATCTCCTCCATATCATATTCACACTTTAAGCCACGGAAGAATTTTTTAGACCAGGATGTCTATCAATCAGGAAAAGGAAGACACAACAAAATCAAGACATCAAATACAAATGATTGGCTTACATACATTCTCTTTCAATAATAATAAACCAGGTAAGCAAATACACAGGAAAGAGATAGCAGGAAGTTAAAATTATTATAAAGATTAAGTTCCAGTTCTAAGATATTGAAGAATGAGATAGTACCAATATAATCGATCATCATCATCAAGTAAAGCACCTGATACATCCTCTTCTTCCAATTGAACTTCTATGGCAAAAGAGGAAGATGTGCAGTTAAGCATTCTGGGATTAATTCAATAAATAACTGAATGACATGGACTG
Source organism: Mallotus japonicus (assembly GCA_949634005.1). Lineage (NCBI taxonomy): Eukaryota > Viridiplantae > Streptophyta > Magnoliopsida > Malpighiales > Euphorbiaceae > Mallotus > Mallotus japonicus. Next base: position 12,698 of record CATIWK010367515.1, read on the forward strand.
ATAAATGCATCAATTTCAAATACCATGAATGCTAGCCTCCACCTCCAATTCAGAGTTCTGCTCCCGCTGAATATGCCTCAGCAGAGGCAATGTCTTGTGAAGCAAATAAAGAAAATTTTGCAATTTGGCATTTTTATCCGCATTTTTATCTGCTTCATTATTCCCAACCTGTAAAAACCATATATTTGTATAGTTTCACATCATAAGAACATGCATGTAGAGAGAGCTATGAAAAAAGAGATAAAGGCAAGAAAACAGTAAAGGAACCCACCAGCAAAACTGCATCTTCCTTTAAGCACAATCTGCAATTACAATTACCACGACAGAATGGGCATGCAATCTCTATCTGCTCTCTTGTTTTCTCTGGGTACCTAATTTTAATTTTAATATCAATTTCAAATTCCATATAGAACCAAAAAAAATTAATCAATAACTTTAAAAGAGTTTCCCTAAGTTGGAAAAATAATTTGATTTCAGTATTATCCTTAAGTGAACTAAGTGCTAATTCCATAGCCAAGTGAACCAAATTCAGATCTGAAGGCTGACAACAAAATCCTAATGCCAAAAAAGTGGGTTCCTGGTGCACAAAATCTCTGACAATGCAGGTTCAGGGAGGATAAAACTTATATAGTATTCCCCTTGCATTGCAGAAGAAAGCTTGTTTCATAGTCTGAACTTGTGACCACCAAAATGTGAATCACATGGTACAGGCTTCTGTTGCACCAAGGATTGCCCTTATAAATCCCCAACTCCAAAAGCCAATCTTTTCAAGTTTAAATTTTTATGAGCAAGGAAAAATAGTTTTTGAAAAGATTTCCTGACCACTTTGCAAGGCAGTCATAGCAATAGCGTTTCCTTCTGCAGTTAGAACAAATAACAACACCATCCTTATCACTCTTCAAACACTGGTGGCACATCAAACTCCTCTGTACCTTTTTGCCCTCAGTTGTGTCCTAATGAACAAGCCAAGTTAGAATGGACCATTATGAAAGACATTTTAATAAGCGATGAGAAAATACAAAATGGACAATCCTTTTCTTAATGAAACAAACAGAATGGAGCATTCCCAAAAATTGGAGGGCATGCAGTTGACAACAATAGATGGTTAAACAAAAAAAGGCACTAAAGCATGCATTAGTAGTTCCTTCCATGTTATTTGGGATTAGTTTTTAAGACACAAATGATTGAGCAAGCATAGCATTTAAAAAAAAAAAAAGAAGAAGAAGAAGAAGCACATAGTGGCACCACAATAAAAAACTGAAAATGAAATATAGCACCAGAGATCATCACTGATTCCATGACTATTCTGTCTTTCCATACTCATTGCATGGGAACCCACTTCAAGAGAAAATTGGCAAAGCAAGGAAAAGAGTTACTGCAAGATTCACTAACACAGCCAGATCATCTGAGTTTGCCAAGCCAAGTTATATATTTGTAATTGCATATTTTGTTTGGTCAAGCTTAAATAGCTTCACTAAACATTTAATTCACCTCTATACTTCTGCATAACCAATAAGCCAACATAACAATTCTGCTTTAATTGCTTATGACTAGTCACCTAGAAATGAGATAAATTCAAAGTAAATTACCGATGATTCTAAATTTTCTGGTTGGTTGTTGAACTTTTTCTTTGGCCTTCCTCTACGCCTCTTGAAAACATTGAGTGAATTACCCATTAATTCATCTGTTTTCATTTCTCTTTGAAGCAGTAGATGGCTTCTTTTCTTCAGAAGTAATAATTGGTTCTGTTTCCTCCAACCTTTTGGCCTACCTCGCTTCTTCTTTTGCGGAGCATTCATCTGCCCTATTTCATTACCACCAGCAACTTCAATAGCCATTGTTGTGACTTTCTCACTCAAATCAATACTCCTATCATTCTCAAAACCTGCCAAGCGAAAGATGCTCTGGGCATTGTTGCACTCTTCGGTTTTTGTGCTCAGTTCCTCATTTCCATCACCAGAAAGATGTTTCTGCTTTATTTTTGAACCCTTTGGCCGGCCTCGCTTACGATGTACAAGCTTCTCTCCACCTAAAAATCCAACACTTTCAGCCATAAGAATTTTCTTCTGATTCTTTGAACCATTTGGTCGGCCACGGCTAAATTTTGGCTTGATGATTTCACTCCCTTCTTTGTTACCACCATGAGCAACACCACCCTTCGATACATCTTCCTCACCTAAAAGAGCTGCCATCCCATTTCCCAAACCCGTGCAGTTCTCAACACCACCACTGCAATCTACAATTTCCCTATGCAATTCCAAGCTATCAACCGCAAGTTTTTTCTTCTTGTTCTTTGAACCCTTTGGTCGGCCACGTCTATCTTTAGGCTTCATGATTGCAGTTAATGTAACGGTGCTCTCAGCACCATCATTGCAATTTATGACTCCAGGCAATGCCAGACTATCAGCTGCAAGTTTTTTCTCTTTGTTCTTTGAACCCTTTGGTCGACCGGGTCTATTCCTAGGCTTTATGATTGCATTTCCCTCTCCACCACTGGTAGCGCTGCCAACCACCAACTTGCGATCCTCACCTGAAAGACTAGGCTTCACATTCTCTAAAGCAGTATCCTCATCGGTATTATTAACACCACCATCAAAAAGTTCTTTTATCTTGTTCTTGAAACTCTTTGGTTGGGCACACCTATTCTTAGGCTTCAAAGTTTTGTTAACCTCCTTGATGCCACCAGCAGCCTCACCAAGCATTGCCTTTTCTACTTCACCTGAAAAAACAGTCATCCCATTCTCCAAATCTAAAATTCTGACTAAATTCTGATTAACATTATGACCAAGCAATTTCTTATTGTCATCTGCAAGATCATTTCCCTGGTTCTGCAAGTCCTTGGGTTGGGCATACCTCTCACTGGGCTTTATGCTTTCATTCCACCCTCTGCTATCACCAGTGACCTCACCGGGCTTAGCCCTTATTTTTTCACTGAAAAGACCTGTTACCCCACTTACTATACCAGTCAGCCTGTCTGTCTCACCACTATTGCCATTACCATTACCTTGAAGAATAGCACAAGGAAATTCCTGATTATTATCTGCAAGATTTGTATGTTTGTTTCTTGAATCTGCTGGCTCAACAACCTCACTTTCCCTTACACTACCAGTGGACTCTCCAGGCGTTGCTTTAGGTTCTTCACCTAAAGGTCTAATTGCACACTCCATTGCCTTGGAAACAGGACTACTACTTTTAAGACTTTTCTTTTTATTACTCTTAGAACCCTTTGGTCTGCCACGCCCACGCTTTGATGTGTCAATCACCTTTCCATCCTTTCCACCAGTAAAATCACCAAACATTTCTTTCTCCTTCAGGCTTTCAAGAGAGCTCCTTTCATTTTTCAATGCTGAAGGAGCAACAGTCTCAAGACCAACATCATTTCTGCCCCAAATTTGAGCTCGAGATTCCTGATTTTCTTCATTTTCCTTCTTATTGTTTGAATTTTCTGGCCAGTTTTGCATATCCTGTTGCCATACAATCTCAACTCTGCCAGACCCTCCAATACATTCCCCAGAATCAATGGTTTTGTTCTTCTTCTTTGCACCCTCACCACTCATGCTCGTGCAGGCATTCTCAGTTCCACCTGCGGTAACACCAGTGGCTTCATCAGACATTTTCATTCCTTCCTCATTCACAACAGCAGTATTCTCATTTTGCAAACCCCTCGGAGAAAAAAAGCCAACACCACCATAATTGCCAATCACAGGTTTGTCAGGCAAGCCATGATTTTCTTCCTCTTGAGGATTCTCCTTCTTACTTTTTGAACCCTTTGGTCGTCCTCTCTTAGGTTTCAAAGGAAAAATATCACCACCGTCCTTGTCACCACCACATTCGCTTGAAGCTTGGTTTACAGCGTCAACACCATGATTTTTCTTCTTATTAGTTGATCCTTTTGGCCTGCCCAACTTACCCTTTATCTCTTTTTCCTTATGTTTAACACCATTTTCCTCTCCAGTCTCACTATTCCTACATTCCATTCCTTCAGTGCCACCGCTAGCAAATGCAATTTCACCAAACAAACCCTGAATTCCTTTACCATCAATACTAGCACATCCAGCTTCACCACACCAGCACTGTACCCCATCACCCCCAAAAGTTAAACCTTCATCTCCACCAGAAACCCCACCAAACATACCTGAAATCCCTCCATTACTAGAACCCATTGCGGCATTTTCACATTCACCAAATAGGTCCTTCAAGGTTTCACCGCCAATGCCCATATCTTGAATTCCATCACCGTTAGTCCCTACACCTCCATTTTCGCCGGCAAACCCATGAATTCCTCCACCAAATAGGGCTTGAGTTCCCTCACCACCAAGACCTAGCACTTCATTAGCACTACATTCTCCACCATTCCCACATTCAGCGTCACTAGGCCAAAGTTGCAAACTTTGACCAACATTAGTGTCACCAACCCCATCAAACCACCTAAAAACATCTGAATTTCCTTCGCTAAACCAAACTGGAACCCCTTCACTTCCAATACCCACATCACCAACAACCTTGCTAGAGACCATTGTTTCAGAATTTTCTCCACTTACCAGTCTCTTTCTCTTCCTCATCGGGGTACCCGCTTCAGCCCCACCTCCAAATTCCTTTTTCCCCTCCATGATGCTACTTCTGAATGCTCTACTGAAACCCCTTTTACTGTATTTCCATGCTGCTGCTTACACCTTTTGTACTCATCACCATAGAGCATTGTCTGTCCATGGAGAAGTATAAAAAAATCAAGAAAAATTTGAACAAAAGAAAATCAAGAAACTTTCTTTCTTTCTTTCTTTTTCTGAAATTGGAAAACGGATAGAAAAAAAAAGTCTTTGAACCCAAAAATGAAAGAGGGCCACTGAATTGGCAGGGATCAATAGCGGTAGTAGTAATTGCAGGTTTGTTCTTGTTTTTTTAACGCCGTTGGTTTTGGTTATTGGTATTGCAAATATCAAGAAATGATCAGAAACTATGCACAAATTTTTTTATTGTTTTTGTTGAGTTTCCCAGTAAAAAGAAAAGGAGAGAGAGAGAGAGAGAGAGAAATCAGTGGACAAAGTTGTTTGGAAACTGACTGATGATGCTCTACGGTCACTGCTACTGCCAAGTTGTCCTCAGCAAGGCTTTCCTCTTTTTTTTTTTTTTTTTTTTTTTGAGAATAAGCAAGGCTTTCCTTTGCTTAGATGAGGCCAAAGTCCTTTCATTTGTTACCTAGTTTGCCTAATTTGCATTTACTGCTTTGTTTATTTTTGCCTGATCTGCGTTCTTGACTTTTTTTTTTTTTTTTTTTGGAAATTTTTGCACTTTTTTTAGCATCTACTTTTTCTTTTAGATTTTTTTCCAATTTTTTTTATTTTGCCTAAATGGAGTAAAGATCTATGCATCTACATATCTAGATTTTAATATTTATTAGGCATAATATATCTGCAGACATTTGAACTATCATAAATTTATTAATTTGACACTTGAACTTTGATTTTTACCAATTTAACATCTGAACTTACTTATCACCCACATATAAACACTTGAACTATCACAAATTTGTCACTTTAACAGCTGAACTTTTATTTTGACCCTGAACTATCATAAATTTGTCACTTTGACACCTAAACTATCACAAATTTGTCATTTTCACACCTAGAAATCTAGAAAATTAAGAAATTTTGGTCTGGCGTCTAACACAACTATGTCAGAAAAATGACATGACTGTGTCACTCTGATACTAAAAAATATTGCAATCGGACACAGCTGTGTCAAAAGGTGACACGACTGTGTCTGGTTTCATAAGGACAGTGTTGGACAGACTCGAATCAGGCACAGCTGTATCAAATGTTTGACACGCGTCTTGCTACCTGTACAAAGAGGTGTTTTATATGCGAGGTGATAAACAAGTTCAGGTATTAAATTGACAAAAATTTAAAGTTCAGGTGTCAAAGTGATAAATTTGTTATAGTTCATGTGTTTATATGTGGGTGATAAGCAAGTTCAGGTGTTAAATTGGCAAAAATCAAAGTTCAGGTATCAAAGTGACAAATTTGTGATAATTCAGGTGTCTGCGGATGTATTATGCCTATTTACTATCTACAAGTTTTTTTCACTTAACCCTATATTAGAACTTTTAATGGTTCAAGTGGTAAAGGAACCCATGACCTAAAGGGTCATGAGTTCAAGTTTTAGGGACAACGTTCTTTGGTATTTAAATGTTGAACTATTCGTTTAAGGCTGGTTAGGTCCGGCCAAGGATCGGCTACATTTAGAGGTTGAGGATTCCGATCCCCTCCCCGGTAAAAAAAAAAAAGTACCATCTACTAGTACTTTGATCTCATAATAGGACGGTAAATCATCTTGCTAGACAGGCCAGGCATCTATAAGCTATAACATTTTTTTTTTTTGAGAAAAATAAGCTATAATATATATTTATTTATATTTATACTATACATATATTTAAGTAAAAAAATTGAGTAAATTTAATTTTAAAATTCTTTGTAAACGCATTTTATTGAAAATTTTGTGAAAATGAGTGAATTTGGTCTTTCATTAATTTTCTTTAACAGTGGTTATAGTGATTTTTTATTAATTAATACATTAAAATGAGGGTAATTTTTTCTAATGTATTAACCCTCTTTATATTTTATTTGGTAAATTTTAGAATACAACAACAGTTAACATCCTTAGTATTTCTTAAATACTAAAGTTAATAATTTAACTACCACATTTGTAACTGTTTGTTTCCTAAAAGTGGTTTTGGATCAAGGTTAAAAGGAAAATTAATGCATTAATCTCCTTTATTTTTATTTGATAATTTTAAGATATGCACTTGAACTGTTAATTTTCTTGACAGTTAACATCATTTTAATGCATTTTTATTAACTTAGGTTAAGGCTTGAAAAAACGTTCTTTATTGAAAAAATAAAAAATTTTCATTTTTTATATTATTTCATCCTATATCTTATAAATTGTTTCTCTTTTTATTTTTCTATATTAATAAGCTACAAATTAAATTTATAATATATATATAATTTAAATTTTTTATGATAGTTTTATTATTTCTATAAAAAAAATCAATAATCAGTATATAATAAAAAATATATTAATCATTAGTATATGTTTGTTCATAACATGTAAACTAATTGTCATAGGCAATTTCAAATTTTAGTTTTATTTTCTATTAATTATATTGCATAAAATTTATATCAATATTTTTTTGTATGTGTATGAATGTGTGTATATATATATATATATATATATATATATATTGAAAGAGCCCTAGAGGGGGGTGAATAGGGCTATTGAATAAAAATCGAAATTAAAAATAATTCTTTGCAAGAATTGAAAGAATGCTGAGAAGGAAGAATGATGAACACAAGAATTTAAGGAGTTCGGATTCTCAACAATCCTACGTCTCCACCTAACTTATCCCCAAGTTAGGATTTTCAATCTCACCCAATCTTACTCACAAGATAGAGATTACAAAAGAGTTTTATGGCTTACTCTTACAACCTTACAACATGAGTTTTCAAGGCTCACTCAAAAAAACCAAATCCCAAGTGTTTCAATGGACAACACTTAAATCAATTCCTTTAGAAATAAATATCACTTCCCTTCTAGTCTATCCAAAGATTTAAGATGAAGAGAAATTCTATTTCTAACACACAACCAACTCTCACAAGAGTTATACAAACGAAAATGAATCTTTGAAAGTTTGAGAGCTTTTATGAATGTTAAGATAGAAAAATGCAATAGGCTAGTGTATTAACTTTAATTCAGCTCTAGAGGTATTTATATACTCAAAATTATAGTTGTTGGAGGTGCAAATAATGTCTCCAATGTTATAATTTTGCATTATAGAAAGTGATGCTGTCAGATTATTGTTCACGGATTGAAACCGTGATTGGCTACTGGAAACGTTCGAATTTGCCTACATTTTTTTCATAAAAGTTGTAGATATTTGACTTATATTTCCATACCATTTTGAATCAGCTCAATTGGACTTCTGTAGTTCAAGATATTGCTGAAATACTAATAGCTGTGCAATTTAAAACGGCAGACTGCTGTCAGACAGCTGTGCACGGGTTGAAAACGTGATTTTCTACTAGAAAATTTCGAATTTGCCTACACTTTCTCCATAAAAATTTGTAGATATTTGACTTATATTTCCATAGCATTTTGAATCACCTCAATTGGACTTCTGTAGGTCAAGATATATATGAAATACTAAGAGCTGTGCAATCTAAAATGACAGCTGCATATGCTGACTTCGACTTAAGATTTGCATACCCAAATGAACTCAGATTTTGACAAGTAAGCCCAATTCAGAAATCTCAAGATGTCTACTTCAAATGTAAAGAAGATAACTTTCGCATTACAAAGCTCTAAGGATGTCAAAAGCCTTCTTGAATCTCAGAGGTCGAATCAGCCCAATACATTCATACTTCATTTTAACTTCCAATAGAGTCCTAACTTATACACACTTAAATAAAATTATTAGCAACTTAAATTGATTGTCAAAGATCAAAATTAGGAGTTTGATCATGCAAATGGTCAACAATCTCTCCCTTTTTGTCTTTGACAAACAATTTAATAAAATGATAAATAAT
>CATIWK010367516.1:0-17238 GCA_949634005.1 Mallotus japonicus
GACTGAACTCCTCAACACCAGCACCATAATCAACAGCTATAGGTGGATCAAATCCAACATAATACAATATTATATATTCATCACCCTTATTATAATTCAACATATTTTCCACATTTTTATCATCAACAATCTGTTCTAAACCTACAGTTCCATTAAGTCCAGAGATTTTAAACCACATGTTAGCCCTACCAATGTAACCCAAATCATTTTTTCCATAACCCAGAAGCTCATGATAAGAAAGGTAGTCAATATCTTGATTTCGAATATACCTGATTCCACCAACTTCATATCTCCAATTTTCATCATCATTCTTGTTCCAATGGCCACCATAGTGAATCTGGAAGCTAACCACCTCTGCCATGAGCTGCATTTCATAAAACTCCCCATTTTAGTGCAAAATACCACATGCAACCAACAAACTATACAATGAAAACTGATATAAAGCTTCATACTACACATCTTCACTTTTTTTTTCTCTTAATCCCAAATGCGATAAAGAAGACAAACAATATATACCAAAATTCCATCCGACCCATTAACACTTCCCACCCAAATTCAATCCGACCCATATACCATACCCAATAACCTAACCCGACCTGTTCAAATGCCCTAACCCGACTCCATGACCCATAACCCAAAAAAAACAAAATCCCTAATTAGCAAACCCTAACCCTAGCAAAACGACATAGCAGGGTACTTCAGTGTTAAGTAAATAAACAAATAAAATTACCTCTCACAACTTACTTCAAGCTTCAAATTCTAAATCCCTTGTGCTTAATTTGGTGATTGATCTCAAAATGACTTTATCATTGTTGAAAATTTCTATCAGTTGGTGAAGGTTTGTGTGTTAGGTTAGGGAATTTTTAATTTGGACAATGAGTTCTTTGGACAATATTGAAGATTCATTTAATGGTTTTGTTTTTGGTTTAACCTTTTTTTTTTTTATTAGGTGGCATGGTGTGGGCCATAGCAAGGATGAAGTGGCTTTTGCTATTGGGCAAGCTATGCCACATAGGCGCCAGCTAGGACACAGTTAACAGCATCTAGTGTATAAACTTAAAAGTGTGAAACGGCGTTAAACTCATACTTAAAAGTGTCATAAAAAAACCACATACTTAAAAAGCTAAAACTGTGAAACTACAGGATAGTTTTCCGTACTTTCTCCTTGATTTTAAAACAACTATTAATATATTTGAAATAATTAAAATAATATAAATAAATAAATAAATAAATTATTAAATTTTTCATAATTAATAATAAATTCATTTTTAAAACATCAAATAATTAAAAATTATTCGAAACATTTCATGAAAATTAAGTTACATGATATATTTATACATCCCTACGCAAAAATAATAATAATAATAAAGATAAATAAATTGATTTATACATTTTTTTTATTAATTTAATTTATTTTTCATTAATGTAGAAAAACTGAAAAAAAAAGTAATTTATGAATAAACATAAAATTATAAAAAAATGAAAAATTCAATAAAATAAGTTTTTACGGACTTTTACACTATCCCCAATTAGGTTAAAAAAAATACACATAAATGATATATTGTTAAGGAGGTAAACAGTTAACCTGAATATTTTAAAGTTTGCCAAACAAAACTAAAGTGATTAATATATTATAGATGTAATATTTACCCTCCTTTAATCTCAATTCAAATGCACCTTAATAGTAAAATATAATTCAAAGTAAAAGAAATTAGAAGGAAAAAGTTCATACTACTTATTTAGAATTTAATATTTCATTATTTATTTTAAAATAATGATATCTGATTACTTATTTTTCATTTTTTATCAACTTGATATATTTTAAAGAAATTTTTTTAAGTGTTCTTCTTAAAATTTATATTCAAGTAGCTGAGAAAAAAAAAATCAACCATTTAAATGAAGATTGAGATTGAATTTCTTTTCTTTCATACAAAATATAAAGAAAAAAAGTATGTATTATTCGAAAATTAATAAAAAAAAATTTATCCTTATAAGAATTTGATTTCAAGCTCATGATATGATTTTTCTTTTTCAGGTTTTTTTAATCAAATTCGAGGACCTATTAGCATGTATAAATTGACTTGCCATGGCGGTCCTTCAATCCCAACTTGTAAATCTTGACTAAAAGACTAAAAGCTTATCCTTTTGTCACAAACGTACCAAGAACATTATGCCACTACTTGGACTGACGAAACTAAAAAGAATTCAATGAACTCATACCTCAATTTAAAAAAAAAAAATCGTGTAGACATTAATACACATGTATTAGTGAATAAACTTTTCATATATATGTATATATAAATAAATATTAAAATTAAATGGTCAGTCTTTCATTATTACATTAATATTTGTATTATATAGTTGAACACATTATATTACATTAATATTTTTATTTTGAAACGATGAATTGAATGTTGAAAATAAAATCCAAACCCTACAAGGAAATTGACTAAAGAATTAAACAATAACTTGAAACTCAAGCCATGCAATATGAAAATAATATAATCCCTTGGCTATAAATATACGCAAAGGGCAGTTTTACATCAAAAACACAACACATATTGCGATTCTTGAGATTAACAAATATATAATTCAATGGCTGGGCCTGCTGGATTGTACTACTTCTTTCCTACTGATTTTTTCTACCCACGTCCTCCAAAATCATCCATTGTTACAGATGCTAGCCCTAGCCCTAGCAAACCAGACCTTGTTCATATGCAAAGAAACCATAAATTTGGTGATGAAGAAGAAGAAGACAAAGAAAAGCACATGAAAAAATCTGGAGTTCAACACAAGCATATTGCGCAAGAACAAAACCTTCCTCAGCTTTCTACTTCTTCGACGACATCTTTATCGCCCCTTATATCCTCCGCTTATTGCATTACTAAACACAACCACCACGTTGCAAACTACTGATTTTAGCTAGCTAGTTAGCTTTAATTGTAGTCAGGCTGTAGTCAGGCTTTGTTCTGTAAATGAATCTTTGTGATGGATGCTCATGTTTAGGATGTCTCTCTTGTTTTTTTGTTTCAGTTTTAGGGTGGTTTTTTTTTTAAATCACTTTTGGCCTTTTCCAAGTGATTTTTCCCCTCAAAATAATTAATAAAATATTATCTATTTATCAAAGAAAAAAAAAAACAAGAAGATAAATGGATCTGAAAATTACCATATGCATGGGATAACACAAATCTCTCATAACGATTCTTTTAAGTTCTTTTTTTTTAGATTTTTACACTTCACCCATTTATTTTTGCATTCCTACTTTTATTTTTTAAAATTTCAAGTTATATAATTACCCTTTATTTAGAATGTTTATTTTTTCATTAACTACTATTCTCAAACTATACTCTTTTTAATTTTTTTATCTAAATTTACTATTTAATGTTTAAAATTATAAAACTACTTGTACTTGAACTTATATCATTTTTTTTTTTTTGCATTAAAAAACTTAGCACAGTCAATTATTTTTTTATAAGCACTCTTTACCCTTTAATTTGTTTAGACAATTATAAAACTTGCACCAATTATTAAAAAAATAATAATGATAACAATCTCTTTTCATTTTTTATGAACAGATTTTTAGTTTTTACTTTTATAAACAGTTTTAAATATCATATGCACATTATTTTATTTTTATGTTTCTTATTATAATTTTTTAAAAAATAATATAAAAATCAAATTACATGATTAAAACATATATTATAAAAATTTAATGAAAATTCCTCATATAAAAAATTTTGTAATTTTAATTTTAAGACAAGTGTTATAACATATTAATAATAGAAAAATAGATGCTATATATATATATATATATATATATATATATATATATATATATATATTTTATCAAATAGACTTTTTGTAATATAATTTAATTAGAATATTTGTTGGGATATATTTGATCTAAATTACATGTAAATTTAATTTTAGCTCTATTTAATGAATTGATGAATACTTTTTATATGATGAATTATTGTTGAATTTTTATAATGATTTTTTAATGACATAATTTGATTTTTAATTATTTTTAAAAAAATGATGATAAAAATAAAAAAATAAAATTATGTACATATGATATTTGAAATACCTATTCATAAAAATTAAAAGTGTTGTTAATTTATTATAATTGGTGCAAATTTACAGTCCATTCTGCTCCAACGCCAATAGACTGTAAAGATTACTCATGTATGGAGAGAAGCCAATCGTTGTGCCGATGCCCTTGCTAATATAGGTCTTCTTCAACCTGTACCCCTCATGATGTTAAAGATATTCTGTTCCAAGACCCGATAATGGAGTAAAAACAATAATGGAGTGCAACATCCTAGTCCAAATTTGAGGATTTAGTAAGCATGCATGTATATTTTGACTAGCTAGGAGGTTCCCTAATGGTTCTTCAAATTCCACATGTAAAAATCTTGACTGGAGACTAAAAGTATTATCTTTTTATCAGAAACAGACCAAAGAATTATGTCATTGCTTGGACTCATGGCAAAACACATTTTGAAGTGCTTAAACTTTTATATTTTATTGTATCGTGCCCTTAAATTTTAATTTTGTTGTATTGAACTCTCATATCTTTATATTTGCACACATTAAGAACCTTTTAAAAAAAATTTATCCCTAAACTTATATTCATAAGTTAAATCATTGCATTTTAAGTTTTTTGTCAATTTCATCCAATTAAATACTAATTCAAAAGGTATTATAGAATTTTCATTAAAAATAGTTCAATCAATTAAAATTAATATTTTATTCTTTTAATGCATTCAAAGTAAAAAAAATATATATTTTTTTATTTCCAATTAATAAAAAATTTAATTTATTTTTTATGTTAAAGAATATTTTTAATAATATTGAAAATAGTGAAAAGTGTAATTTTTATTTAAAAAATTATTTAAAAAATAAAAATTAAAAATTTTAAAAATATTTTTGTATATTTTTTATATCGAGTGTGCTTAAAACATTAGTAAACGGTGAGCAAAATTTTATTTTTTAATTATTTTTATACTTGTTGGTATTTGTTATTGTAATGTATAATTATTAGTGTTGAAATGCTTTATTTAATGTTGTAGGCAATCATACTTATTTTTATGGGCTCCCATTTAGGGGTGATCATTCGGTTAGTTTTTAGTTATTTTTTTGACCAAAATGAATTAACTGCATCAAATTCGATAAAAACCAAACCAAACTAGAAACCGAATGGAACCGAAATAGCCAAACCAAACCAACAGAAACAAACCAAATTTTTACAAATATTAATTATTTAATTATTTCTATATTAAATTATTATACTATTTAAAAATAAAAATAAAATGTATATAATTTTGGTTAATTCAGTTATTTCGATGAACTAAATTTTCTTAGTAGAAAAATAAACCGAACCAAACTAAAATTTTAGTTCGATTAGGTTCAGTTTGTAAAATTGAATATATTAAATAATAAAATCGAATTGAACTAGTAATTTCAGTTTTCAATTTGGTTCATTTGAAAGGCTTTCTCACCCCTACTCCCATTAATGAAGATCAAAAAGTTCATATTCAATACTTAAGGATCAAGAGAAAAGTATCAAATTCAAGATTTCCACTTCATATGGTAAAATTCTACCATTATATTGGATACTTTATACTTAATCAGAATTTACTTAAACTTTATTAAGTATGTCCAATATAGTAAAGTATAAAAAATATTTTTAAATGTTCATATATAAAAGTTAATATTTTTATTAAACTTTTATTATGTTTAACTTATATTTTATCAAATAATAATTACGAATAATAAAGTTATGAATAATAAATAATATACCTATTGATAATAAAATAATAAAATTTACTAATTTGAACTAAGAGATATTTTTACTTTTAAAATAATCTATTTAAATAAGAATAAAAATATTAGTTTTAAATTTATTTAATTTATTAAATGATTATTTAATGAAAAACATACAATATATCCATAAGTTGTTCTTTAATTGTATTCAAATGAAAAAAAAAATTTAAATATTGGTAATTTGATCTTTTGTAATAAGTTTAGGGACCAAATATTTAAAGTAAGTCCTTAATGTGTGCAAAAATAAAAGTACGAGGGCTTAATACAACACAATTGAAGATCAAGGATTTAATGTAATAAAACTTAAAAGTTCAAGGGCTTGAAAATGGATTTTGCCCATTTTCAATAATAATGAGGAAAAAAGGAATCGATGTATCATTTGTATACATTATTCACAAAACACATTATTAAGCCCCTGAACTTTTTCTCTTTATTTTATTAAGCCCTTATATTTCAATTTTATTTTATTGAACCCTTCAACTATTATGTTTGTACTTGTTCACTCTCCGTTAATAACGCGTATCCTCCATTAATAAAAAAAAATACATTTTTAAAAGAAAAAAAAAAGAGAGAGAAATATCAAAATCCCAACAATCACAATTTTTCTTTCTCCTCTCATCGTCTTTTTTTTTGTTCTTGATTTTTTTTTTTTTTTTTTTTTTTGCCACTTTCCTTCCAAAGTGTAGCAAAGAAACAAAATGGGATCTTGATGTAGCGGAAGCTTGTGAATAAAAAGGGAAATTATTGAATTCTGTTGATTCACACATAAATACTAGAAATCAATCTTTTATAACCCGTTAATTCAAAGGATACTAGGAAATAAACATCAAATTCGTTGATTCTAAAAAATATATCAAAATTAGGAGAGAAATAAAATTCTATATAAAAAATTGTCAAAAAGCTGTCTCTAAATAAGAACAGAATAAATAAATAGTGTTCACAACAAAACCCTAAAAAGAAAAGGGCAAAAGGGCTAACAAAAATATTAAAAATAAATAAAATTAAGAATAGAACTTTAAAGCCCTAGAAACAACTTCAAACGGTTGAATTTGGTCTTGAAAATGGGCTACAACAAGTAAACCCAATCATTCAGGCTTCAATTTGATATGTTATGGGCTCCTTAATTCATCCGGAGTCAAACATTATGGCCTTTTAAAGCACTATTGCGTAACCTCGCCCTTTTACCATCCAATCTCTCCATAAACTATAAAGAGAGTTGGTCCCCATCAAATCCCAATCTCTTACATATAAAAATTCTAGCAAATATTTATATTCTTTTGATCCCCTTCTTAATATCTCATAGAAAAAAAAATCAATCAACATCTGGTTCTTGAGTTTTACACATAAACATGCATGTTTATGTGCTTGGTTGAATTTTTAACTGTAAATGAAGGTGAGTCATAGCTTCTTAAATTAGCAACAATAATTTAGACTATCGATTGATAGAAAATGGCAAATAGTGATTATGAAATGTGAAACATGAAGTTTTTAAACAATGTTTGCAATAATAAGACTACCGAAATGAACAATGGGGGAATTTAAGGCAAATTAAAAACAAATGAAGGAAGATATTAAGAGACAAAGAGAACTTGATACAAGTGTTTAAGGACTTTGGTTTCTTAATCAAACCTACGTCTCCATTTAACTTCTCCTAAGTTAGGATTTTCAACCTACTTTAAGATTCACGTAGATTGAGTTTATACAAATGCGTTTTAAGGCTCAACTCAAACGTTACAATAAGAGTTTTCTTGGATCGCGCTTAAAACTAATTCCCAAGTGTTTTCAATTGGCTAACACTTAAACCACATAACAAAAGTAAATCTTCACTTTATTTTTTCTAACCCGTGAAGGAAAAGAAGAAGAGAGCTAATTGTAATGCACAACCATACTTAATAATATGAAAATATAAAGAGAATTTATAAGTTTCTTAAATGCTAAAAGGAAATTGAATGTTCAATCAATGTGTCTAACAAACAAATGAAGCTTTCAGGTTCATAGTTATAGTTATAACTTAGGGAAGCAACTAATTTGTCTTCAACCTCTACAAGTTTCATTTAATGTGTTTTTAGCTTTTTATAAAGAAGAGTCTACTCAAAATTGTGAGGGCATGATCACGATTGTAAGGATAAAAAAAAGTAGTCATTGGACATGAAATAGCCATTATCTCCTAAACAAAGCATGGCTCACGATCGTGATCCCAGCTCATTAGTGTCCCAGAGCTCTTTAGTCTTCTATGCCTTGCATAGGTCATGAATTGGATGTATGCTCATGGTTGGGACTAACATCCTCAAGATCGTGAGGGTGGATAGTGAGGGATGCAGACTGCTGATATAAAGAGAGGGTTGTAGGTCCCTTAACTTGTGAGTGTGCCTCACAGTCATGACGGTCACTCATGATGGACATGGTTGATCTTGTTTTGAGTTAATTTCAATCCTTACCTAGTTTCAATTGATGTTTGACACTTGTTGAGTTTTTTAAGGACTTATTAGTAGTGTTTTGAGGTCTTGAAGGAGCTTTTATGTCCTATTCATAACTTTCATCCAGTAAATTATCAAATGTATTCTATAATACACACTTAGGGAAAAAGATCAATGAATTCATATTACTTGTCAAAATCAAAACTTAAGGATTGATCATGCAAATGGTAAAAAATATAATATGAATTTAGTGATGAAATAGAATGGAAAAAAGGACAAGGGATTTGTAAACCAGAATTTAAAGAACAAAGGAGGAGATGATGATGACAATGATTTGGTAAGTAGGATTTAAAGAAGAGAAAGACGATAAGCAGTTTGAACTAAGATTTAAAGAAGTAAGAGAAAGATGATAATGTGATTTTTTAATTAGAATTTGAAGAAGGAAGAGAGATAAGAAGAAAAGAAGAAGAAGAAGAAGATTGTTTGAAACTGGAAAAAAATATTTGAGCAGTGTTTGAAATGTTTGAAACGATGATGGTGACAATATATTTTTTCAATTTTTTTGAAGTTTTATAAATGTATTATTTTATTATTTTCTATAACACTATTACTTTTTAATTATTATTTTCTTATGAATGTTAAAATAGTCCTCAATAGCAGTAAAACCACTAGTTGAAGGGCTTCATAAAACAAAATTGAAATATAAGGGCTCAATAGAATAAAATTGAAAAGTTCAGAGTTTTAATAATGTGTTTTTCCTAAATTATTCAATGTGGAAATTTCAATAGCTTAGTGGCAAATATGTGCACACAAGATACATTTTCTTTTTTGTTTATTTATACATGCATGGAGGCTATCCTCAACCAGCTTGCGTGTCAACTGACACTGTGTTACTTCTAATATGATCTCAAAGTCACCCCTACCATATGGTTTAATGAGTTTAAAAATATATTCTCGAAGTATATTATGTTTATTGAGGAATATTAATCTAATCTGTTAACAACATTGTCAAGTCAACGTAGTCCACTAGCTAACTTATCATTATCTTCTAATTCAAACAGCTTTTATAGTCTTACTAGAAGTAAAACTCTATCATATTTGTACTTTTATATATTTTGTACTTTGATATGATTAATGATGATCGAAATACCTCATCAAGTATTAAATTTTTATATGGTATCAGAGCACCATGTCTTCCAATACCAATACTTAATTAATTCCTGATTCGTCTTCTACCATACCTTCGTCCACATCTACTTAACTGAACTTCTCAATCAAGCTGAATTAAAAAAAATGGTTTGAAAAACCCAACTTTTACATCTTCTTAATTCTCAAGAATTAATTGGCTTTATTGATGACACTTTCCCTACACCTCCAACCACCTTTATGAATAATGAAACTCCTCCTTCCTTAATTCCAAATCCTGCATTTCAAGCTTGCTTTAAGAAAGACTAAATGTTATTATCATGGATTCCATCTTCCATCTTAAAGGAAATTTTTCCTTATGTTACCAATGTTACTTCTTCATATCTTGCTTAAAAAACTATTGCTACCACATTTGGAGCTATATCTCAAAATCGACAACTTCAACTGCATATTGAATTACAATAATTGAAATAAAATTATCTTCCCATCACTAAATATCTTATAGAAGCCAAATCTCTTATTGATGAGCTTGTAGTTGCAGGTAGGCCTTTAGAAATGTCTACTAAATATCCTTCAGAATTGAATGCACTAATATTTAGAAATGTCTGACAAGAGCTTCAAGGTGGCTCAAGAGATTATAATTAAAAAAAATCAGGAACCTACACAAGCTAATATTATTTTTAAGCCACCTTCCTCATCTCCTTCACCTTCATCATTTGCTTCTATATCCTCACTAAGGCTTACTTCGCACTATGCTCATTCCATGCCTTCATGTACAATTTCAACCTCAACCTTATCTCCTCTTCTTTCTATTACTAATTCTACTACAACTTACACTCTTAATAAGTTTGATGAGAGAAGATAATATTTCTTGTATATTGATCGATAAGTTACAACATAAATATATATGGATTAGGTATAAATATTGTTTGTGTAAGAGTATTATATTGTTACTTGAATAACTCTATGACAGTAAATTATAAAAGTAAACTAAGTTATATTGTGCTGTAATACCCCCCCTACAAACCGATGCGGAATGAGGTACCAAGTGAAGCTTTGAGCATAGTTGTTGAAAAGGGCGAATTCCTAAAGGCTTGGTGAAAATGTCACCAATTTGATCTTTACTTGAAATAAAGGCTATTTGAATTGCACCCTTTTTAACTTGTTCACGTACAAAGTGGAAATCAAGTTCAATGTGCTTCGTCCTTGCATGGAAAACAGGATTTGAGGACATATAGATAGCTCCAATATTATCATACCAAAGGATAGGAGGAGAAGAACATTGAATATGAATTTCATTGAGCAAAGAAGTAATCCATAGAATTTTTGTAGTAGTGTTGGCAATGGCTTTGTATTTGCTTTCGAATGAAGAGTGAGCAACTATAGCCTGCTTCTTGGCACTCTAGGAGATAAGAGAATTACCTAAATAAATTCTAAAACCACTAGTAGATTGACGGTCATCCAAACATCCACCCCAATTAGTGTTCGAAAAATATTGTAAAATGCATTTATTTATGGAACCAAAAAATAATGAGTGAGTAATAGTATGCTTGATATACTAAAGTAGTCTTTTTACAGCATTCCAATGAGTAAAGGTTGGAGAGTGCATAAATTAACACAGGAGATTGACTGAAAAAGCTATGTTAGAGTGAATGAATGTGGCATATTGGAGAGCACCAACCACTTGATGATAAAAGCTCTGGATTTTCACATGGAGGACCATCGATTTTGGAGAACGTGGGTGTAGTAGCCACTGGTGTAGAACATCCTTTGCAATCTTCAAGGCCTATCTTGATTAATAGATTATGAAGATATTTTTGGTGACTCAAAACGATGCCATTCGAAGTCTTGGTAATGAGGCAGGTATCGGAGTGGGAAGGAGAGGAGCTTTGTGACTAAAATTGGTTAAAAATAATTTGGTGTGGCTTTTCATCAAAATTTCATGGGAAACAAGATGAGTATGAAGTTCATTGAAGCTTAGTGGTTCCGGATGAAGGGTGAGGGAAGAAATAAGTCCCTGATATTCAGCACCAATGTTTCTGAAAATGGCGTTGAATTTGACCTGAAAAATGCTTCTGCCAGCAGCAGCTAGTTCATCTGCAATTGACTTGGCTCTATGAAGATAATCCATGACTGACATATCATTTTTCTTGATCTCTTAAAACTGTATGTGTAGTTGGAGTTGTTTATTTTATGAAACAGCTCCAAAAGTGGTTACAAAGGTTGTCTATGCTGCTCGGGAAGAAGTGATTCCTACAATATATGGAAAAATTTTCTTCTGTTAAAGAAGAGAGTATCCATGATAAGATCATTTAATCTTTTTTAAACCAAATTTGGTATTTTGGATTGACAATAAAAGTGATGTTAGTACTGTCTTGTGCAATTTTAATAATTTTGTTGAACGTCAATTTCAAATAAAAATTAAGAAGCTGGCAGAAGCATGTCTCAGGCCGAATTCAACGCCATTATTTTCAGAAACATTGGTGCTGAATATCAGGGACTTATTTCTTTCCTCACCCTTCGCCCAGAATCGGTAAGCTTCAATGAACTTCATAGTCATCTTGTTTCCTATGAAATTTTGATGAAAAGCCACACCGAACCACTTTTAACCAATTTTAGTCACAAAGCTCCTCTCTTTCCCACTCCGACACCTGCCTCCTTACCAAGACTTTGGATGGCATGCTTTTGAGTCAGCAAAAATATCTTTGTGATCTATTAATCAAGACAGGCCTTCAAGATTGCAAAGGATGTTCACCACTAATGGCTACTACACTTACGTTGTCCAAAACTGATGGTCCTCCATGTGAAAATCTTGAGCTTTATCACCAAGTGGTTGGTGATCTCCAATATGCCACATTCACTCGCCCTGACATAGCCTTCTCAGTCAAGCGCTTGTGTCAATTTATGTACTCTCCAACCACTACTCATTGGAATGCTATAAAAAGACTACTTCGGTATATCAAGGATACTATTACTCACTCATTATTTTTTGGTTCCACAAATAAGTGCATTTTACAGTGTTTTTCAGACACTGATTGGGGTGGATGTTCGGATGACCATTGATCTACTAGTGGTTTTAGAATTTATTTGGGTAATTTACTTATCTCCTGGAGTACTGCCAAGAAGTAGGCTACAGTTGCTCACTCTTCATTTGAAAGCGAATACAAAGCCATTGCCAATACTACTGCAAAAAATTCTATGGATTACTTATTTGCTCAACGAAATTCTAATTCAATGTTCTTCTCCTCCTATCCTTTGGTGTGATAATATTGAAGCTATCTATATGTCCTCCAATCCTGTTTTCCATGCAAGGATAGAGCCCATTGAACTTGATTTCTACGTTATACATGAACAAGTTAAAAAAGGTGCAATTCAAATAGCCTTTGTTTCAAGTAAAGATCAAATTGGTGACATCTTCACCAAGCCTCTGGGAATTCGCCCTTTTCAACAACTATGCTCAAAGCTTCGTTTGGTACCTCATTCCCCATTGGCTTGCAGGGGGTATTACAGCACAATATAACTTAGTTTACTTTTGTAATTTATTGTCTTAGAGTTATTCAAGTAACAGTATACTACTCTAACACAAACACTATGTACCCAATATGTACCTGATGTATATATATATATATATATTTGTATTGTAACTTATCAATCAATATACATGAAATATTATCTTCTCTCATCAAACTTATTATGATACCATGTCAATAAGTCCAAGGGCCTTGAGAGTGTTGGCCCATGCACACACATGTGGACTTATAAATGGTATTGAGCCCATATAATACAAAACCAATTGGCTTGTGTTAAGGTCCAATCTACACTACTTATAAACCCTTTATTGTTTTACATGTTTTCAATGTGGGATTCTAACACTCCCCCTCAAGTGTAACGGGGCTTGGACTAGTTACACTTGTGAAACACAAACGGACCGCACCCAATGACTCCCAACGACTCGAATGGGGTCACAAACGTGTTGCACCCAACGACGACTCACATGGGTCTTATCAAACTCAAACGGGCTGCCCTAACAACTCAAACGAGCTACACTTAACTCCAAGTCTTAAACACGAGCCCAGGATCACTTCTCTGATATTATGACAAAAAAACTAAGTTATGTTGTGCTGTAATAACTCTTACCTTATCTCAGCCTTCTGTGCCAATTCATACCTCCCCACTATCCTTATCTCCTTTAACCTTTTATCATCCTCGTCCAAAACTCTACAACATCCAAGTTTAAATTTAGTTGTTAATCTCAACAACTATAATCTCCATCATATTTCGCCACCACCTATTTAAACTCATTAAATGCTGCTCTGACAAGCTACCATGCAAAAACCTCATGGTCTTCTTTTTGTTCCTTCTCCCACTATTTGCTCTTCTCTCCAAACTGAGCAACTTCTTTCACTCAAGCTATCAAATATCAGGAGTGGCATCAAGCTATGTAAGTCAAATTTAATGCATTATTGCAAACACATACTTGGAGACTTGTTCCAAGACCATCTGGTTGTAATGTAATTGACAATAAATGGGTATATCATATCAAAGACATCCTAATAATTCAATTGCTCGATTTAAGGCTCGATTGGTTGCCAAGTGATATTATCAACAATATGGCATTAACTTCTCTGAGACCTTTAGTCCAGTTGTTAAAGCTACCACTAGTCATCAATCATTTCACTTGCCTCTATGTATCATTTGCCACTTAAACAAATTGATGTCTTGAATGCTTTTTTACATGAATTTTTAGATGAGCAAGTTTATATGGACCAGCATCAAGGCTTTGTTGATAATGCTCATCCTGACTATGTCTAATTTATTAAAATTATTTAATTATTTATTTTAAAATATTTATATTATTTTCAGTACACGCAAAGTGTAAATTCACGACTAGTTTATCATTTGTTAAAAAAATAACTAATTTATCATTAATTAATTACTGTATGATACTTCAACTACACATTATTTATCCATCGAGTAGTACCTGTAAAACGAAATTAATGACTTTTTTTTTAGTTAAGAACAAAATTGACTATTATTGTAATAGCAAAATACAATGTACAACAAGAATTTGAGTTGTAATTCAGTAGTTAATTACAACAAGGAATTTAAGTTGGAGCTCTCATCAAAGAATAACTTAGTTTTATTTTACTTTTCTTTAGCAATTTTTTTTTTCCTATAACAAGAAGCACTACAACAAGGCCAGTACTGTACCGTTAACAAGAATGACAGATGTAGGTCACAAGACAAGGGAAAAGATGGTGGCAAGCTACTTATCAACATCTTCAATTACCAATTTCATTGGTGTATATATATATATATATTATAGATGCTTTTCAAGCAGACCTGGATCACTTTTTGCTACCTAATATATGACAAATTCTTTGGAAGTTAGCATTAAACCATCATTCATAAGCTGATGAGGCCTAATTTAACTGATTTTTGCATAGGCATATGCAGCTTTGAGGTTTCAGATTTAATTTGCAGTAATTCTAAAAAAAAAAATTTGGAAATTTTAAAAATAAAATCCATAATTTTTAGTGTTTCATATTCATAAATAAAAATATATAATTTCTGATTTTTTTTTTTTGAGAAAATATGAATTAAAAATACATCTTGAGGGCATATAATATAATATAATTAAAAGTATATATAATAAAAAGTATGAAAATAAACTTTCTTTTAAATCATGAAATTATTTATCATTATTTTTCAATTGCATTAATAGAGCTATTTTTATTTGCAATTCGACGATCCATTTGACCATTTGTATGCTCTACCCGTGGTATTGATTAGCTCTACCATTTGTATGCTCTATCCATGACATTGATCAGCTATAACTCGACTCTTAATCTTTAAATGAGTCCAATTATAGAGAAATTTCACAGCAGAAAGAAAATATAAAATCCATAAAAATAACCACCAAATTATACAAAGCATCAAGAATTCCATGAATAAATACTAAAAATTCAATAAAAACATATAGATGAGAGATATGTATTGGTTGCACGTAAAGAAATAAAAAGTGTAAAACAAATAGAAAAAATAAGAGACCACTATCAATCTAATAAATAATTGATGGCGAAAAATCAAAAATTTTATAAAGAAATTTAGAGGGAAAAAAAAGAAGAAGAAAAGACAGACATATTTTCTTTTCTTATTAATATTAAAGTAATAATTGTAACTTTCATGAAAATCAGTTAACAACACGACCTTTGTCTAAAATATATATATATATCTATTCATAATGGGAGAACCACTGATATTTCAAGCTTGAAATGTTGGTGATAAAAAATGATAAAAAGGCATATGAAAGGTAGCTAATTAACGGTTTTCTATTTGATGGAAATCGTTGTTACGGCACACTAAAGCATCTTTTGACGCTACATTACATATTCAATGAGTGGCAGATAGATACCTTACAATAAGAAATTAGTGCATGCACATAGGTTCCAACGTTAATTGTATCACAATAGGCATGCAGCACTTGAATTATGAATCTTCCAGAGCAACTGGAAAGAAGTGCTTCTGCTAAGTCACTTTCTCACTGAGTTGATCTAGTGCTGGCTGGCTAGACATATTAAACATTCGTCAATTGTTGTACATTTGTTTAAAATTTTAATTAATTTTTTATAAATATAGTTTATTTTTTTATTTTAATCAAAACCGAGTATGAATGCCCTAATATAGCCTATATCGTTTTAAAACATATAGAACAACTATCTATTGATGTTAAAAAAACAAAATCAAACATTTACATTTGGTAATAAATTTATATCAAACTAGTTGTGAATTTCCATGATGTGCGGACTGTAAATTAATATATATATTATTTAATTATTTTAAAAAATATATAAAATAAATTATTCAAATATTTTAATTAAATTATTTTAATAAAATAAAAGTTACAAATGCAATAAATAGTTATCTAATTAATAGTTTTCATTAGACCTATTTATAATTAAATTCCAACAAATAAAAATTTAAAAAATTTATAATCATTCGAATTAATAATCAATTTATGAGAATGTTTGAGCAAAAATTTTAATTACAACTTAATAAAAACTTAAACAGTGAAAGGAATCAAAGTGATCACTTAAATGACTTAGGGGGCGTTTGGTTTAGCTTTTTGGGGTAGCTGATGGATGTTTTTCCTCAATCAGCTACAATTTAGGTGTTTGATAAAACACCAAAATCAGCAGCTGATAGCTGATTTTATTCAAAACAGCAGCTGATTTGAAAAGTTCTATTTTAGACTAGTTTAATAAGGGTAAACTAGTCTAAACAAAAAAGAAATACAAACCAAAGAAATTGAATTTATTTTTTCTGTATCTCCGATGTCTAGTAATTATAAGAGTTCTGACTATTTTAAAGTTGAGTTGGGTGAACTTGCTAGCACATTTTTTTCTCTTTATACACAACTTGAATTTGAGACTTCATTTTAGAAAATTTAAACTTTTTGCCATTTAAACCAACATATTTTGATTTTTAGGTAGTCTACATTTAATTTCCAAACTCTATTTTACGTGGTCATTAAAAAATTTTACAAATACTTGCTACGTGTTAGGCCAATGTTAGTTGATAATTATGTAAGTGTACACAAAGAAAGCTAAAATCATATGGTGGGACACCAAAACAAATGGAAGATGCTAACAAAAAACTATCTTCTTATAATGATGTTGATGGTCTAGGTGTTTACTGAGTCTAAAGCCCCCCTTTTCAAGTTTAAAAAATAAAAAATAAAAAGCAGCCATGAACATATCTACTATCTAATTTAATTATGATAAATTTTGAATTTATTTAAACTATTTTTAAAAGATAACAACAATTTAAAAGTTAATATTTTGAAAGA
>CATIWK010367626.1:0-35245 GCA_949634005.1 Mallotus japonicus
TTTTCTTAAATTTTAAAATAATTTTATATAATTGAAGAAATTAATTTATTAAAACGGTTGTAATTTATCGTTAAATTTATAACATTTTAACATTTTAAATAGGGCATATGGAAGATCAATAATTTTTTGAAAAATTGGAAACTTAAAAAGAACATTGCATGATAATTGCATTTTCACCTTCATTAGTAAAAAACGGTTCTTTTTATAAAGAAAATAAGTAAGTGCACAAAAAAAAAAAAGAAGGGAAAAAATCACTGAATGAGTAAAAAAAATCATATATATACTATTTAAAATATAAAATTATGCGATGGAATCATATCAACTAAAATAAGTCATGTATAAGTTATGTTCTTTTTCATAGAATAAAAAAACTTAGTAAATATCCAATTTAAAAAGGAAAAAAATCAAAGAAATAAATACAGTCAAAGAAGTTATTCTATTTAAAAACAAATAAATAACTATTTAAAATTATTTTTTATTTTTTTAAAGTACCATCATACTAATAGTTATTATCTATTCTCTAAATAATCAATTGAATAGATTTAAATTGCCATACAAAAACTCAAGAATTATACAAACACATAATTAAAAATGCTCAAAATATACAATATTAATTAATAAATATTTAAGTAGAATTAAACGATGTGTGTGGACATAAATGCATGCAATTTTAATTTATTCGAACTATGTACAAAATGTTAATAAAAAATTATAATAATACCATAAAGAATCTAAATATCTATCCACAAACAAAATTATTGACTTTCAATATGAACTATCGTTTAATTAATGAACAAACAACAAACATGGCAATAAATATTTTAAAATAATAATAATGACAAACAACTTAAATCTACATCTAGATAACATTTGACTGACTATAGTTATAAATTACTTTATCATCAATGAATAAAGAGCTTAGAAAATATATTAAAAGAAGCAAAATTTATTTATAATAACCAAAGTATACATTAGCTATTTACTGTAGCATTAAACGTATTAGATTATCATTGCTATATATATATATATATATTCAGTCGCTCTAAAGCATAAATAAATGTTGTAGATAATTTAATTAAAAATCATTTTACTTTTAATAATAATTGAAGATCATGTCACTTCTACTGGAAAAAAGCTAATTTATTGATCAAGATTAAAATAAAAAGTAATGTTATGATTAAAAATAATAATTTATAATTTAAAATTCCTTATCATGTCACGACAATTTTTTATATCTAAGTTTTTTTTTTCCTTATTAAATGAGAATATCATTATCATTTATAATCATTTAAGTAATCAATATAACACAAAATGTCAAATAACCTTTTAAAAGAAGTTTAGAAATTTTAAAGCAACAATCAACTTTAAAAAATTAATCAATCAAATAGATAGCCAAAGAAAACATAGCCCTTATTCATAAATATTATGATTTTTTAAATAAGATACCACTGACTATAGCTAATTGCATCCTTTTATTTTATATAAATTATTTAGCTATAAACAGTTCTTATTTTTTTTATTGGAGATAAAACAAATATTAAATGACTTATTCATAAATATTATGAAGATTTTTTTTTCTTTTAATAAGACACCACCCGTTTTTAGTGGTTGTATTTTTTTTTTCATATAACTTACCAAAATAGATATTACTATATATATATATATATTAAATATATTATCACCGTTATTCAAACTGAGGGGCTTGGCATATACAATTTTTCTTTAATATAATTTTAGAACTACGGTAATATTTGATATTGTATTTTTATTATTGACACACTTTTCTTTTCTGAAAAAAATATAAGAACGTAACCGTACACATAATTGGGAAAATAAAATAGACAACTTGGAAAGATTTAAAACTAATAGTAGTAGTAATATTTTCATTGCTTATCATACATCCTAAGCATTAGAACAAAAATAGAAAAAAATTACCCGAGGAGAACACATGTTCCATAAAGATACCATGCTAGATTTCAAAAAGGCCAACATTAACCAAAATAGTTTTCAAAAAGCCCAAAATTAACATCATATCCAGGGAACTAAAGTAAATAATCAACAAGAGCTACTAAAGACCTGATCTTCCTCAGTGCTTTTCTCACTTTCTAATATTTTCTTAGCAGTGACATATACTGCCCAGCCACATTATTATATGCAGATGTCAGGGCCTGAAAATCCTCACTGACAGACACATAACTCATTTTTAAGATTGATAATTCTCTTTGGTTGTAATCCATTACTTCGAAATCATATATGGCTTCAAGTGATCAATTGCAGCCATACAAGAACTATCTTTTGCTTCATGCATCGAATTTGTACTAATCCCCATCATATATGAAAGAAAATTGTTTCCATTAGCATCTCCATACGGGTAGTATACGATGCAAGTATAAATAGGTCCATTGTTTTGCTGTTCATCAAAGGTAGGCGTAGGTTGTCCAAGTTGGTGTAATATTGATTCCAGTATAACATCAATAGAAATTCTTATAAGAGCCATGGACTATTTTAAGGTATTGAAGAAAATTTAAGAATTTAGCTTATTATATACAACAATTGTATAATCATAACAGATGAAATTGCATGAAAACAAAAAAAAATTATCAAAATATAAACAAATTTATAATTAAAACATCTAAAACAATGAAAATTCAATAAAAAGTTAAGAAAAAAACTAAATAATATTCTTTATTTGAAGCAGAAATAATATTCTACTTAATGAAAAAAATTTGGCCCAAATTAATAACAATAAAATGGGCTTTGTAAATGTTAGAGGATTTCTTTATCTATTAAAAATTTTCTATTCAATTTATAAAAAAAAAAAAAAATAACAGAAATATAATTGTTTTAAAAAATAAAGGCAAAAAAAGAACCAGTTGAGATCTAAGAAATATAGTTTCAACCAACAAACATGTATAGGGGGATCTTTAAATCGAAATGAACAAAAAAAATTACACCATAAGTAAAATGAACACAAAATAGCAAAAGAAGGAGGAGAAAAAAATCAAGTGCAACATATCTAGCTAGCCTTAACATTTTCAAGCCAACTAAGTCAATGAAAATAAAATATTCAGAAATTAAAAAGAGTTTACAAAATAATAATTATTCTATTACACTTAAAAAAAATGTTGTTTCAAATTTTTGTCTTTGAAAAACCATATTAAAAAGAAATTGTATCACATACTTTTTTTATTAATTCATTTTTTTACTTTAACAAAAAAAAATCTTTCATATTCATAATATCATGATTATGACTCACATAGCATCAATATATATCTCATTAGTTAAAAAAAAAAAATCAAAAAGTTCAGGTGGAAATAGCATGAAATCATCCTATATAGCTCTTTATATGTTGAATTGAAACACAACTATAAGAAGCACAGTACATAAAGCACCAAAAGATGGACTAACATGAAAAAAAATAAAAGACAAATTGAAAACCATTTAATATATTCAACAGCTCACCGGATTTTCTTTGAAGGAAGTTGGGTATTAAAGAAGGTATTAACTTTGAAGGAAGCTGGGTATTAAAGAGGTAAATGACAATTAAGCAATGACATTTACGAATGCAAGCTAAGCATATTTATAGGCAAGACATTAAACTGTAAAATGTTTTTACGGACCAGATGAAGAGCATATATGAAATAATCATTATGTGAATCCTACACTTAATTCAACATTAAATGGCTGATCTAAAACAAATCTAAAGTACATAATTATATATATATATTTTTACACAACTTTACACATGTCATAGTTAAACTCAAACTATGAAGAAACTATTTTAAAAATAAAAAAATTGCATGGCAAAAAAATTGCCACATCTGCCAAAGAAGATAACAACAAATTTAATATACAGAGGTGTGAGAGCAAAAAAATCAAAATGTAAAATCATCACCATCTAACCTAACGAAACTAAAAACAATTCTATCAATTTACAAATACATTTTTCTCTAACAAATTTAAATTGAAAAAACAATAGTCAATAAAAAAGCTACAATAAAACAAAGGTCAACAACAACTAAAGTTAACATGCTTTAAAAAACACGAAAAATCAAACATGCAAATGCTTAAATTTGCTCCAACATCCCGAAAAAAAAAATCCAAAAAAAAGAAAGAAAATTCAATGAGCCATGTGTTTTTATACCAAATATACACATAATTAAAATTGTAATAACAGCCTTTAGAAATAAAATTATAAGTCAATAAGCATTTTTAAAAGAAGAAAAATAAAAAGGAATGCAACACAAGGGAGGGGGGAATCAAAATAGGAAAAAAAATAATTGAAGAAAAATAATTTGTTCAGCAAAACATTAAAAAAAATGAAACAAATAAAAGGGAGGTAAATTCCACAATACATTAAACAAAAAGATAAAAATATACATTTTTTTCACCATGTTTTTAAGAAAAATGAAGAACCCAACAAAGAAATACATACCAATATACACAACAAAAGAGGGACATGACAAAAGCAAGTAATGAACAAATATGCAAATGTCCACAAACATAAACAACCACTGAAGACCAATCACGAAATAGGGAAAAAATGTTAAGTCTCATCATGCAAGAAACCAGTAAAATGCAATTGCAAAAAAAAAAAAAAAAAAGCACAAATAAAAAAAAATCATAGCCAACAAACTAATGATTTGAATTCTAAAATTTTTTTTTAAAAAAACACCAATCAAAGAGAGAACCCAGCAAATGGACTGTCAAAGCTAGGCATTCCCTATATTATTTTAAAACAAATAACAATGAATCATAGAAACAACAAAATGTTTTCTCAAAAAAAGAAATTTCAAAGTATTCGATGTATATCTGTTCCTATTATTTAGTATTCTTTGTATATCATGTTATACAGTTATGTAGTCTTCTTAAGACTCTTGTATCTATATGTAATCTGAGTTTAACTTGATAATCAATACGATTCTTTTCATCTCTGGTCATTCTATTCTCAAGTTGGTATAAGAGCTAACACATCCTAACCGGAAAAATGGCCACCAATTCACCTACTTCTTCTACCTTGATTTCTTCTACTCCTGCAACCTTTGTTCAAACGACATTGCCTTCTTTCCTTTCGCCAACCTCTTCCACACCTTCTCATATCCAACAAACTTTTTCGATAAAACTGAACTCTAAGAACTACATACCATGGAAGCTCCAATTCCAACCTCTTCTCAACTTCTATAACCTACATGGAATTCTCAATAGGTCAGAACCTTCACCGCCTAAAGAGATCTTAAATTCCGAAACTTAAAATTCTGAATCTAATCCTGCATATCTTGTATGGTTCAACAAAGACCAATTGTTGTTTTCCTGGCTTCTCGCTTCTATTTCAGAGGAAGTGTATCCCCATCTTCTTGGCTTGAATTCTGCAAATGCTGTATGGAAAGCGTTAGAGGCTGCTTATGGAGTCGTTAACAACGCCCAAAAAACGCAGATGTATATTGAACTTCACAATTTAAAGAAGGATGACAAATCTATTTTTGAATATCTTTTTCAGGCCAAACAGATTGCCGACTCACTTGCTTTGGCAGGGCAATCCATTTCTCCATCAGAATTCAACGCCATCATCTTTCGCCAATTGGGATCTGATTTCAATGGGGCAATCAGTGCCCTCCAGTAAATAGTCGAACCTGCTTCTTTTCATGATCTCCTTGGCCAACTCGTTTCCTATGAGTTACTCTTTAAGACACAACAGTAGTCTGCATCAATTCCTGTCGCCAATACTGTCCAACGGTCCTTTTCTTTCATGCAAACTCGAGGTAGAGGACGTGGCCGTCGTAACAACATGCATCCAGGTCGTGGCAATTTTAATTTTTCTAGTCAGAATAATAATCGACTTTCTTGTCAAATATGCGGTTACAAGAATTATACTGCTCTTGAGTGTAGATGTCGTTTGGATTCTTCTATTACATCAAAACCTCATGGCGTCAATTATAGGCAGAATGAGCCTCGATCTTCTTCTAATTTTTCTTCTCCAACACAAGCCAACATGTCATTGCTAGGACCTCCACCATATTCGGAATGGTATCCTGATACTGGAGCAAGCCATCACATCACCCCTGACCTTACATCCCTCAGTCTTGCCGAAGAATATAAGGGTAATGACAAGGTTATTATTGGTAATGGTTGTCCTCTACCTATTGCTCATATTGGTTCTAGTACTATTCCATCTTCCAAACACTCTTTACTTCTCAAAAATATTTTGCATGTTCCTCAGATTACCAAACCATTATTGTCTGCTAAAAAATTAAGCTATGATAATAACTATTTTTTTGAATTTTACCCTGATCATTGTTTTGTTAAGGACCAACAGACCAAGGAAGTTCTTCTCCAAGGAAAGAGTGAATTGGGATTGTACAAGCTACAACCTTCCTTCTAGACTCAATCTCCAAGTGTTGCAGCCTATCTTGCCAATTTAGAAACTTGGCATGCTCGTATGGGACATCCAAATAAATCAGTTGTTAGTCGTCTTCTTCAGTAGTTTCATTTACCATGTGCTCGTCAAAATCTTTCCTCTATTGATTCTTGTCATGCTTGCCACCTTGGAAAATTGCATCGCCAGACCTTACCATCCACTCATCATCGCAGTGCTCATCCATTAGAAATAATCCACTCTGATGTTTGGGGTCCTGCTCCAATTGCTTCTTCCAATAGGGACAAATATTTTGTTATTTTTATTGATGACTTTTCTTTATTTACTTGGTTATTACCTATTAAAAATAAAAGCGATGTTCCACAAATATTCTATCAATTTAAAGCTCTTATTGAAAAACAATTTAATTGTTTCATTAAATCTTTTAATTCTGACTGGGGTGGTGAGTTTCGCCCTTTGTTTAAATTTTTTTCAAAAAAATGGTATTTTGCATCGTCTAGCATATACTCATGAATAGAATGGGACTGCTGAACAAAAAATACGCCATATAGTAAATATTGGTCTTACTCTTCTTGGTCATTCGGGTGCACCCTTTAAGTTTCGGCATTTTGCCTTTGAAACTACTATATTTTTTATCAATAGAATGCCAACACAGTCTCTTTTCAACAAAATTCCTTTCCAGATATTATATAAAAAATCCCCTGATTTTTTATTCTTAAGAGTCTTTGGTTGTGCTATTTATCCATTATTATGACCTTTTAATGAACACAAATTCTCTTTCAGAACAAAACAATGTATTTTTTTAGGATATTCACCTCATTATCATGGATATCAGTGTTATGATAAAGAGACTGGGAAAATATATATGTCTAGACATGTCCAATTTCATGAACATATTTTTCCCTTCAAAACCATGTCCTCATCCACATCACTATCACAGTCCCAGTCCACTTCAACCTCCAATGCCGTTCTATGGTTGCAGCTCCAATTACCACTCTCACAATTCACTTCTTCCAAGGAGTCTTCCTAAGGTATGTCTCTTCCTTCTCATTCTCAATCTTCTCCTAACCGTTCTTCTTTATCTCTACCTTCAATTCCCTTATCCCTAACTTCAACCACATCTCTTTCTCTTTCAACCCAATCCAATTCCCCAAACACTATCCTATCTAAACGCCATCACCAAGTACACAATCCTAATGGCCTTCAACCTTTTGTTGATTTACCCTTATCATCGGCAACCCATACCACTTCCAATTCTAATCCAATTGATCCTCCACTTAGAACTCACCTTATGAACCTTCGTCCATCTACCCTTGGCAAAACCCGACCTGAAGCCCATCTTGCTCATACCAAAGCATTTCTTTCTTCAACCACCGAACCTGAACTCGCTCTTGAACCTACCAGTTTCTCAAAGGTGATTCGACATCAACCTTGGCGAGATGCTATGGTTTCTGAGCTCCAAGCATTATATCTCACAAATACATGGGTTTTTGTTCCACCTCTTTCCAATGCTAATATTATGGGTAATAGATGGGTGTACAAAATTAAACAACATGCTGATGGCAGTGTTGAACGATTCAAAGCCCGCCTTGTGGCCAAGGGCTATGCACAAGAGCATGGCCTTGATTACACAGAAACTTTTAGTCTTGTGATCAAGCCAATAACCATTCAAACCGTTCTTTTAGTCCTGTGACCAAGCTCGCACCAGACACGTCGAAGTTAATTTTCACTTCGTCCGTGAGCAGGTAGTTGCTCGTCAACTTACCATTGGTTCCATTTCTTCATCTGACCAACTGGCTGATGTCATGACAAAGCCGCTACCCAAACAGTCCTTTCACACATTCATTGATAAGCTCAGGCTTCTCGACAGATGACCTCTCGCTTATGGAGGGGTATTCGATGTATTTCTGTTCCTATTATTTAGTATTCTTTGTATATCATGTTATACAGTTATATAGTCTTCTTATGACTCTTGTATCTATATGTAATCTGAGTTTAGCTTGATAATCAATATGATTCTTTTCATCTCTGGTCATTCTATTATCAAGTCAAAGAACAAATTAGAGGAGAAAGATGTAGAAGAAGAAAGCTAACTAACAACCATCAGCACTATTTTTCTTTTTTTTTTGTTAACAAAATCTAAAAATAAACTTTAGAAGAGAAGTAGCCATGAAAAAAATATAGAAGAGAAAGGGATCAGAAAAAATAACATAAATGTCGGTTGCTGAAAGGAGAAGCCAAAATAAAGGGATTTAGGTCTATGGAAAAAAAAAGTAAATGCCAATAAGGGACATTTAAATGCAAAGAAACGGTCCCGTTTAAGCAGTCATTTACGGGTAAATGGGTTATTTAATTATCAATGGGCAACTGAATTCCTGCTCATGAAGGATACAGGTGTTTGACATTCAGAAGGCCCAAGTATAAGAAAAAAAATACACAAAGGTTGATAAAAAAAAATGACACCGTTTTTTTTTATAAGAAAAGCCTATTTTGGGAAAAGCACATAAACAATTGAGGACAGCTGCTTGGGGACATGCATCCAGGCTTGGGATACGTGCCTAACAATTTGAAAAAAGAAAGTTTTAAAATGACAAAAAAAATGAGGAAGCCAAAATTCATAGTGCTTTTGGTAAGAAAATAAATGCTACTTTTGGAACTCAGCATAAAAATAATTGTATATAATTTTATTATATTTTATATTATTATTTTATCATATTTATTATGTATAAATTTACTATATATAATTGTTTTATGTGTTATTATTTATAAGTTTATTATATTAATAACTATATTATTATTATATATGTTTTATTAGTATATCATACTAAATATTAATAATATATTAAATATTATTAAATATAATAATTATATTATATTCTTTATATTAATAATATTATTACATTATTATATTAATAATTATATGATTATTATATATATAATTATATATTAAATATATTATATTACTTATATTAATTTTTATTATTATATTATCTTTATTATATTATTTTTATTAAAAGCAAATCTTACTTTGGAAAAAGCATTTAAACTGACATTTCTTCCTCCAACTTGAGAATAGAATGACCAAAGATGAAAAGAATTGTATTGATTATCAAGCTAAACTCATATTACATATAGATACAAGAGTCCTAAGAAGACTACATAACTGTATAACATGATATACAAATAATACTAAATAATAGGAACAGATATACATCGAATACCCCCCCATAAGCGAGAGGTCATCTGTCAAAAAGCCTGAGCTTATCAATGAATATGTGAAAGGACTGTTTGGGTAGCGGCTTTGTCATGACATCAGCCAGCTGGTCAGATGAAAAAATGGAACCAATGGTAAATTGACGAGCAGCTACCTGCTCACGCATAAAGTGAAAATCAACTTCGACGTGTCTGGTGCGAGCTTGGAAAGCAGCATTGTTGGAAATAAAAACAGTGCCTAAATTATCGCACCAGATGTGCAAAACGCGAGATGAAGCTATACCCAGTTCGTGCAGCAATTTGGAAAGCCACCTGAGCTCAGCGGTAACGTTGGCAACAGCCTTAAACTACGATTCGGTTGAAGAACGAGCGACAGTGGCCTGCTTCTTGGAATTCCAGCCAATGAGATTAGAGCCAAGATATATAAAAAAACTACCAGTCGATCTTCTATCTTCGAGATTACCGGCCCAATCAGCGTCGGTAAAGGCTGTGAGCTGAGTGGAGGGAGACTTGGCAATCAGTAAACCACGATGAGAGGTACCTATAACAAATCGAAGTAATCGTTTCAATGCCTGAAAATGAAGAAGAGTAGGAGCATGCATGTATTGTGTCAATTTGTTCACAGCAAAACAAATATTCGGCCGGGTGAATGTAATTATTGAAGTGACCTACAACATTGCCGATATTTGAAAGCATCAGACAGAGATAAAAGAGCGGAATCTTATTTATGAAAAGCAAGTCCTTGAACCATGGGCGTCAAGATTGATTTACATGTGGACATATTCATTTTCTTGAGAGTACCATCAGCGTATTGATGTTAGGACAGCAAGATACCTCGAGCATGAGGGAGCACTTCGATCCCCAAAAAAAATTTCAAATCACCAAGATCCCTGAGGGAGAAGGCAGCAGACATTTTAGCAACAATAGTATTCAAGAAAGTGACATTGTTTCCTGTTAGTACTATATCATCAACATAAATGAGCAGAAAATAAATATCAGTGCCATTATGATAAATAAAAAGAGAGGAGTCAGCATGGGAGCCTTTGAAACCAATACTTTACAAAAAAGTACTTAGTTTTTGAAACCACGCGCGAGGCGCTTGTTTAAGACCATACAAGGACTTGCGTAGTAGACATACATAATGAGGATACCGCTTATCAACATACCCTTGAGGTTGCTTCATATAAACTATTTCATGAAGATCATCATGCAGGAACGCATTGCTCACATCAAGTTGTTTAATTGCCCAACCTCTAGAAATAGCAATAGAAAGAACGGTTCGAATGGTTGTTGGCTTGATCACAGGACTAAAATTTTCTGTGTAATCAAGGCCATGCTCTTACTATATCTTTGTTGAACCATACAAGATATGCAGGATTAGATTCAGAATTTTGAGTTTTGGAATTTAAGATCTCTTTAGGCGGTGAAGGTTCTGACCCATTGAGAATTCCATGTAGGTTATAAAAGTTGAGAAGAGGTTGGAATTGGAGCTTACATGGTATGTAGTTCTTGGAGTTCAGTTTTATAGAAAAAGTTTGTTGGATATGAGAAGGTATGGAAGAGGTTGGCGAAAGAAGAGAAGGTAATGTCGTTTGAACAGAGGTTGCAGGAGTAGAAGAAATCGAGGTAGAAGAAGTAGGTGAATTGGTGGCCATTTTTCCAGTTAGGATGTGTTAGCTCTTATACCAACTTGAGAATAAAATGACCAGAGATGAAAAGAATCGTATTAATTATCAAGCTAAACTCAGATTACATATAGATACAAGAGTCCTAAGAAGACTACATAACTGTATAATATGATATACAAAGAATACTAAATAATAGGAACAAATATACATCGAATACTCCACGTTCAGCAAGTCATGGGATACGAGCCTGACATTGTGAAAATCTGGAAGTTAAATGACAGAAAAACCAAGAGGAAGCCAAATGCACAACCGTTTTGCTAAGAAAATAAATGGCAATTTTGGGACTCAGCATAAAGCAAGGATAGACAGACATGATTATGTAGTATGACACAGTGTCATACACGTGAGAAGTAAAAAAAATATAGAAACAACAGTGGTAATGGCCTTATTTTTTGTTTTCATTTGAAAAAAGAATACGTCGTCATTTTCAATAATGGTTTTTTTTTTTTGCAATTTGAATGAAATTACACAGAATTCATTAAGATAGGTAATTCTCCATATTACAACACCAAACTAGGATCAATCACATTCCTTTCACCTTCAGTATAATGACAAGTGTACTGACATAATTCATGCTTATGTGAATTTAAAGAGTCATCCGGGTCTTCAAGTGTTAAATTAATTAATGTTTCAACAGTATTTGGAAAAAATGTCTTTCTAGTATTTAACTATTTAATTATGCTTTAGTTATGTTAGTAAAATAACACACATGAAATTAGTTGGCTGCTGGATGATGGTTTGTTGGAATATAATTGGGGCCTAAAAAGTGAAAGTTGTAGATAAACCCTAAATAAGAAAAACAGAAAAATTAAAAGGCCAAAGGTACAAATTGGACCCTCAACTTTAAGGCAAAGGCTGGATTGGACCTTCATATTTTTTTTGTTCCCAACTGGAATTTTTTTTCCAATTCACCCCAAATAGAACCTTACTCTAACAGAACTCCAAACAACCATTAAATAAAAGCTGATGTGGAGGTGTATAGGGCCCAGTTTTTTTTAATTCATTAACACTCCTTAAATCACCAAATATAAAGACAACGTCGGTGATAAAAAAAATTGCAGTGTTCACCCACCATCTCCTACCAATAGCTGCTTTAACCTTGCATCTCCGCCCACCTTTCGCTGCCTTTACCCACCTTCCGCTAAAGTTGTTACTTTCTTTTTCCTTTTCTTTTCCTCTGCCACTACCATCTCCTCTGTTGCAACTTTGTTGCTCTCCACCCACCACCATGATGAACCTCCATCGAAGACTACTGCTCCACTATCAATAATGAAGTTGCTACTTCTTCTTCTTCTTATCATTTCAAATTCCTAGTAATTGTTATTAATAAAACTCAAAGAAAAGGCCATGTTTGTTTAGGTAATAAAATTATTTATTCAATTTCTATTGACTTTTAGCTTAATTTTTATATTATTAAAACATGATTTGTTGATGGGGATGATGGCAGTGTGTGATATTAATGGTGGTGTCAGCGGTGAGTGATATTGATGTTGGGGTTGATGGTGGTGCCAACAGTAGGTTCTGTTAATGTTGGTGTTGATGTTTGTTTATTTTTGTTATTTGATTGTAGTAGTGATAAGGACTGTTGGAATTATTTTACTTGCTGAATGTGATATTACATGATAGAAGTCCCTAAACCAACTACTTCTAATTGTAATTCTGTTTATTTTGTACATTTTAGAACTATATGGTGAAGCATAATTCAAAAAGCATTTGTTCTTTGCTTTTTGCAGGACCATAAGATGTACAAATGATCATGGCATCAGCTTTAGCAGACATGGAGTTGATTGACCACAATAAAGCATCTTTATTTGAAGGAGGTGTGCTGGGTTCGCTACTTCACCTACTCACACATGGTGATGCTAGGATGAAAAATACAGCCATCAAGGCTTTTTAGAATATCTCGAGTTTACCAGCAAATACCCTGTAGATGATTAGAGAAGGTACAGTGCGTATTTCACTTGACCTTCCTTTCCGGCACATCTCACGGTCTTCAAAGTTTACGGGAACACCTGGCCGAGTCAACGGTATTTCAAGAATCTAGCCCATCATTAATTTCATTGTTAGAGTCTGATGAAGAGAAAATTAACCTTCTTTTACGCATTGTGTCAATCCCCCTGAGCTTCAAGTATCAAGGAAAAATTGATTGAGGTATATAACAAGTTGTGCATATAAGTGTGAGTTCTCATTTTCATAAGCTTATGGAACAAGAGAATAACAATATAGAAGCTGACTCTATAGAAATGTTAGAATAAGCAAACGACAAAGCTTTGGAAGCTGCTACGAAATCACAAGCACCTGAAATGGAAAAAAGGGGAGTTTAGAATCCTAAGGAAACACGCATAAAGGTAGAATCATCGAAAAAAAGAACCACAAAATCATTGAAGGCCAAATCTAAAATCAAGAAGGGATCTCTAATTAGCATCTCTCTAAAAGCTGAGAATACTAAAGATAATCAATAGTTTCGTGGGAGAAACAGAAGAAGGAAGAATAAAAATGCATCTAAAGATAAGAGGGAAAGTAATGAAAATGAGTTCAAGAGTGATAAGAACCAGAGTTCAAGGGAAGATAAATTACAAAAGAATGGTGCCATTCAAGAGCATTAAGCAATCCATTTGTTGGGCTATTTGGTCTAATCGAAATTCAGTTCTTATTTAAATGCAATTTTGTTGTTCTGTTTTCTTCTTCTTCTTCTTCTTTTTTGTTTTTTTATGTTTTGTTATGTTAATTTATGCCATAACAGATTGTTCAAACTGGATTTTTTTCAATGCTGCTCTTTGTTCATCTTAGATTATTGGGTATTTATTAATCTCTTAGTAGTCTTAAACTAAGAATGTGCATAATTTACTTAATTGCATGGAGTATGTTCCTGATTAAGACCTCTGTTTTTTGCCTTCTTGTAAATGCAATGCCTTGGACTACCCAAGGGAGAAGGATGGAGCTCGTCTTCAGATGAATCTCAGCTTTTAGCTCTCTGTTTTTCACCTTCTTGTTATGCGGCCCAGTTTTTACTTTTTCTTGTTCAGTGGACTGATTGTCACCTTGCTGGTGTTAGAACAGGGGGTTACCAGACTGGTTTAGGTTGTATTCTCATCATCTTGAATTTCACACCTCACTTGTCTTCTGAGACTTTCTTTATTATCATTTGCCATTAAGTTGAAGAATATGATGAACAGAGCAGAACAAAAGTTCTTCCCTCTGTTATTTAATGTTTGATTTATTTTTATTTTAGAATAAAAAATTAGAAAAGTGGGCCTTATTACCACACGTATTCTTTTAATCATCATATAAGTGGAGCCCACAAGTCCATATAAGCCAAATTTAATGGTGGTTTTGAATCCTATTAACGGAGGGTCCAATATAAGCTAGTTTGAAAAGAAAAAGTTCCAGTTGGGAACAAAAAAAAAAATATGAAGGTCCAATCCAGCCTTTAGGTTAAAGTTGAGGGTCAAATTTGTACCTTTGGCCAAATTAAAAAGAGAGAATATTAATAGCAACTTATGTGTATCATCTAAATAAACTATTATAGGCAAGATAAATTAATTTAAGGTGAAATTAAAAAAATGAAACCATTAAAGTAAGGATAACAACAACCTTAAATTCATATTTAGATAAAAGTAAGAAAATGGCATATTTAGTGGAGATAACATTACCAACTGTTAAAGATATTAATAGAAATTGCTTAGTGGTGGTGTTACTGACAAGGGAGATGTAGAGGAGGAGGAGGAGGATTTGAAGTTGAAGATCGTCGAAGTTGAAGAGTTTTAGAATAAATTAAAAATAATCGATGTGTAAAGGATATGCGACCTTAAAAAAACTTGATACAGAAAAAGGGAATAACTCAATGGGATTAGAAATTTTCCTTAACCCTAAAATTTTATAACAAA
Organism: Mallotus japonicus; assembly: GCA_949634005.1. Taxonomy (NCBI): domain Eukaryota; kingdom Viridiplantae; phylum Streptophyta; class Magnoliopsida; order Malpighiales; family Euphorbiaceae; genus Mallotus; species Mallotus japonicus. The sequence goes on from CATIWK010367626.1 coordinate 15,162, forward strand.
TACAGGATGTGCACATCCATTACAAGTTAAAGCTATAAAATAACAATAACATGTCAAATTCATAAAGATCGAAATAACATAGTATATCTATAATCTATTAAAAGATATAGAGACGGGTTTTTAATTCGCACTGTTCATCTATAATGTAGTAATTGCCCTTTGGTTTCTCTTAAAACCACAAAAATGACACCGATTTCTTCAATGTGAAATTCTCCTTTTGCCATTAAATGGCACAGTAGCCATGATATGAAACGACATCATTTCAATGAAATTACCCACATGTCCTTTGCATTCTCAGAAACACTATCATTTTATGTGTACATAGTTGTCATTTCCTTTGTTAAATAAAAGGTTATAAATTATAAAAAAATTCCTGAATGCCCAAAGGTTTCTGATAGTTATTAAATTCCAAATACGCCCTTTTCTTGTTGCCAGACAATGTCATTTTATCCTAGTTTTTGGGCAATAAAACACTAAACAACCTGATTGTTCTTATGTAGCCAAACCCTAGTCGTCCCCTTCCTCTCTTATTCTTCCTTTCCATGCCTCACTTCCTTATTCTCTAACCCTAGTTGTCGCCCCTCTCTCCCTTCTCATTCTTCCTTCCTATTTAACCCTAGTTGTCGCCCCTCAATGTTCTTATGTCTTTCTCTAGCTCGCACCTACATTCACAAACCCCTCTTATTCTTCCTTCCTATCTAACCCTAGCCACCATCCCCCATTGTTCTTATGTCTTTCTCTAGCTCACTCTTACTTTCACAAACCCTACCAGCCCTATTCTTCTTCTGAGAATCCTTTCCTCTCACCCTCACTCTCAAATACAAAGGTTAGCATTTTCTTAAACGTGCATGTCTTCTTGAGGATTTGCATTTTTTTTATTCGGCTAATAGATATGGGAAGAGATTTACTTTTTCGCCCTGTCCTTATTCTATGTTGTTTTCTTTAGGTGGATCTGATTTAGATTTTTTTTAACAAGACACTAATTTTAAGAATTGTCCTATTTTTTTTAATTTTTCTTGGTATTTTTGGATTGTTTAACCTTTCTTTAGTTGCTTTGTTATATTGTTTATTTTCTCAAAACAAACTATTATTTTTAAGAAACATTTATTTTTATTTTCAATTTTTATTGCAGCAAATACAAATGTTTAAATTGAGTTTTGGGTTTTTTATGCTTGATTTGTTATTGTGATATCTTTTGATGAAGTAATTTGACTTTTGAATTTTTCATTCTTTGTTTTTTCTTAAAAAAAAAATATTGATGGTCAAATTCATCAAGGTGATACAAGTTGTAGGATCTTATATCCATTTAAGGATTGGACTGTATATTTGTAGAGGGTGAAATTTTGGGTTATATTTAAAAATTCTTACCATATGATTTGGATCTTCTTTTTTTGTTGCTATACAAGTTTTGCTCATATGCTCTGTTTGTTGCTCTATTTCTTGATTCAGGTATATTCTGTGTGGCTAAAATATGTTCTTGGTGTTGACATGAAATAAAGTCAACAAATTAAGAGAAGGGGAACATTTTTTTTAGCAACAAAATGAGGTAGGAATTACCCTAAGATGCTCAACAGTAAGAGCATGATTTTGGTTGTTATGCCATAGATAACTACCAAACTAACCATGTTCATGTCTTTGACATTGGTTAGTCTCTCTTTTTTCTTTTTTTTTTTAAGTTTTTATCTTTTTTCAACTTTTCCATTTTGATTCTATATATTTTTTTTAAGTTTTAGATTTCTATCAATGACTTCTAATCCATTATGCTTGGTCTATCCGAGCTGGCTTTTCCTTACTATTTTTATATATAGGTATATATAGGTATAGGAGTATATAATTAGCAATAAATTTATTTGAGCTACTTATTTCGAAGAGGTTAAATAGTGTTTTTTAGTCTGGAACAATATTGTTAATATATACGTTTATTTTGAATATTTACATCAAAGTTGTTCAATGCCCATTGATGATTACTTCAGTGGTTTTTTCATAATTAACAATTGTTGTGAGATCGTTATTGTTGCATTTGTTCACAATTGATAATTGTTGTGAGATTGTTGTTGTTGCATTTGTCGCTCATGGTGTGTTATTAGGTTTTATACTAATGGAAATTTGATAATATTCTTCATAAGCAGATCCTCATTTTAGCTAAAAATTTGAAAGAGAAGAGCAAAACCCATATTGCAATTTGAGTTGTTAAGGTGATTGATGAATTGGAATTCCATAATAAAAAAGTGGTGTGCTCTGCTTCCTCTATTTATGCAGATGGAGAAAAAGACTCAAACTTTGAAGCAAAACAAAAATTCTATGCATTACAGAGTGATGAAAGTACTAATAAGTATTCTTTTCTCCTTCCATTGTTCAAGGAAACAAGAAATTCATTCAATTCCAATTGCGTAGAAGAATAAGAATAAGAGAAACCTTGGATGGAGTATTAAGTACAAAGGGGGAAAAGTGTTGTTTTAAAGAAAAAATAATAAAAACCAATAATAATTTATTTATTTTTAAAAACTAAAAATATATAATTAAAATGAAAAATTATATGGTTACTTTGATTTGTTGTTATTTTTATTTAACTTTGTTTTAATTATCATTGGATGAGATTGTATTTTATCATTTAATGGTAGTTATTAATAAAGTATATTTTACTTTGTAAAAATCAAAATAACCATAAAATGTACCAATTAAAATATGATTGGCACCCCTAATTTTAATTACGAATTAAGACTGAATTTGTATATTTTGTTTTAATCACTATTGGATGATGAGAGTGTGTTATTATATAATTTTTTTTTTCTTTTCATTTGTTAGATTAACAACATTTTGAGCACTTCTTTTTTTAAAAAAAAAAAAATTTTGAGCACTTCATGTTTTATACAGAAATTTTCAAACCAATAAAAAAAGAAATGAAATAAAAGCTTATGGTAAGATAAAATTTTATTAAACAAAAAGCATTACACATAATTACTAATTTTGAATCTTTTTCTTTTAACCTACTTATTTTAGATACCATTTTTAATTCTTATGTGCCATACTAATTAATCCTTGTACAAATGCTTAACAATCAAATATTGACAATGACATGTTTATCAAAGTTCATTTCTCTTTGACAACGAGATGCTTCCTCAAAATATATACATGAGATGGATGCAAGTTAGCTCATCCTCTGCTGGAGTTTCAAGCAGAAAATGGCAATTTGTAGCATGAATGGGAGGGAGAAAAGGTAATCTTCTAAAATATACTGTATACTATTTGTAAAATATAATAATGTATGGTTGTATATAATTTTTTTTTTGGCCAATAGTATGATTATGTATTATTATGTCAATCAGAAATATATAATTAAATTTTATAACAAGTTAGTGCTACTTAAATTAATTATGTTTGGATTAGAGATAACTTTTATAGTATTTATTATTGGTTCTTATGTGAGCGGGATTTACTCTAACATCTATTTTCTATGTAGCTTTTTGGTTCATCATTTATTGCATTTCTTTTTAGTGATTGAAACCAAATTTTTTTTTTTGGCTTAAATTCTAAACGACCAAATTTTCATTTTTATTAATAGATATAAAGGTGGATTATCAATTTACATTGTTTATCTATGAATTTTTTATAATGATGGATTGTTACAGCATATCATTTTTCTCACTTTAGTTTTTTTACTGTTTAGCCACATAGAAAAAGAAAGTTTTCTTTTTAACTTGTGTTTCGGTGCACTCAAAAATTAATTAATTTTTTCCTAGAAACTTAATTTGTCTATTCTATTTATGTGTGTCTTTAAAGTTCCATGCGCCTTGAATTCCAATGCAACATACTAGACATTCTCTTTTTCCTTCCCATTTTCTATATGCGGATCATATTCTCCTTTTTAGTAAGGCTTCCATCAAGAATATTCATTCCATTACTAATGCTTTCGGGATTTATAGGCAGCTTTCTAGTCAGACTATTAATTGGTCAAAATCTGAAATTTTCTTTGGTAATAGTATTAATGAGAGACGGATCTTTAAATTGCATCAATTGGCAGGCATGGCAAAAGGCAGGCTTCCTTTTGTTTACTTGGGTGTTCCTTTGTTTATAGGGGCTCCTAAATGAAAATGGTTGAAGCCCATTACAGATAAAATATGCAATAAATTTGCTAAATGGAAGGGTAATTCTCTCTTTATGGCCAGCAGGCTTACTCTTATTTAGTCTGTTGTTACTAGTTCATTACTACATTCTTTTACAGTTTACAAGTGGCCTCTTTCTTTAATTTGGCTTTTAAATCGTTGTATGAGGAATTTCCTTTGGTCGAGTTCAATTGATGAGAGGAAATTAATTTTGGTGCCTTGGAAAATCGCCTGTCTTCCTGTCAAAGAAGGAGGCATTGGTATTAAGTAGTTGAATTACTTAAATGATGCCATGCTTAGCAAATCAATTGGAAGCTTATTATTGATCAGGATTATCATATGATGGCTCTTAGACAAAGGTTTCTTAACCTTTTGGGAACCCCTAGAACACCTTATCTTTAATCTTCGGTTTGGCACTCTCTTAAAAATATTTATTTGTAGCTCCGTTCTGAAATTCTTTGGTTTATTCACCCAAATAGTCAATTAAATTTTTGGACGAATGAGTGGATCATTCCCACAGTGGCCAATCAGCTAATTAGTTCAGATAGTGATCAGAGGAATTTGTTTAATTCGGTTTCCTCTTTTCTTTTGCAGGGTTATTGGCATCTTGCTAACATTCCTAATGATGTGGTTAAATATAATATTTCTGCTGTTAAGTTAATTAATGATGACTGTGACACTTGTGTTTATACTAAGCAGAAAGATGGATTGCTCAAGGTCAAGCAGATGTATAATCATTTGAGGGTCTTTAAACCTTTATTTCCCTGGGCTTCATTTATTTGGAAAGAATTTCTTCCACCCTCAAGAAGTTTAATTTGTTGGAGAGGTGTTTTAAAATACCTCCCAATAGATGAAAACTTAAGGAACAAAGGTATGATTTATCTTTCACGTTTTATTTTATGCTTAGCTAATGATGAGTTGAATGACCATTTGTTCACAGGCTGCACATTTGCCTCTGCTATTTGGCATGTTGTTTTGCTTCTTTTTAGCAAACGTATTTTTACTACGGGCTCTTTGTTAGACTTGCTCTTAGATGCCAAGCAAACTTCTTTAATTTCTTAGATTACAACTCTATGGAATTCAACCATTGTGTATAGTATTTGGGTGATTTGGAAAGCAAGAAATGCGACTATTTTTTATGATGAACCTCCTAATCTCCATGCCTCTTTACGTTCCCAATAAAGAAGGTGGATTTCTTTAGACTTGGCATAATGCATAATTCGGTGGATGACCTTTGGATCTTGTGTATTTTAAAAATAAAAGGAATTCCAGGTACAACTCCTTCAATCATCTCAGTCACTTGGAACCCTCCTCCTTGTAGTTGAATAAAAGTATATACTGATGGCTCTACTTTAGGTTCTCAAGGTGATGCAGGTTGTGGTGGCATTTTTCGCATTTCTCATGGTCTACCAAGAGGGGCATATGCCTTCGGTATTGGGTGCAATTTCTCATTTTTAACTGAGCTGCATGCAGCAATGAATGCTATTGATATTGCTTAGTCTCGTGGTTAGCACAACTTATGGCTTGAATGTGACTCGGTATATGTAGTTCATTTATTCTATTCCAAGTCCAAACATGTCCCATGGGAAGTGAAGCTTCAATGGCATCAATGCCTTCTTTATGCTTCTGAGACGTGCCTTCGTGTCTCTCATATTTTTAGAGAAGGAAACTCTTGTGCTGACTTGCTGGCGAAACATGGATCGACAAATATTGATTTTTGTTGGTGGGATTCATGTCTTACATTCATCAATGCTGTAATTTGTAATGATTTTAGTCGATAGGCTTTTTTCCATTTTTATTAGGTTTTCTAGAGGCTTTTGCCTTCTCAGTTTTTTTATGACAATTTTTATCTTATGTTTTAATGTAATGGACAACAGAAGTGTGATACAAATGGTAAGAGTGTGTCAACCTAGTTGAGATACTCAGGCGCATTTCCTGATTTATGGACTCCAATTTTTTACTTAAAAAATTCCATGTGCCTTGGTTTGTAAACAATGCATTCATTTTTATTAATCTTGTGCAAAAGGGGATGAATAAATGTTTTTAATTGTTATAATTATATGAAATGAATGAGGTTGCTTATTTGTCCATTTCTCTGTTTAGTGGATAGTAGAATAATTAGATTGATTATCTTTTATCACCAGTCTCTTTTTCAGCAATTGTTTATCTTCATCATCTGTCTCAGTTTTTTTTATAATATAAAATTAAATTACTTACCATTTTTTACTTATTTTCTTAGGTCTAGCAGATTCAAGGAATCATTTCCTGATTATATGCATAAAGACCTGTGCAAACAAGGCGGATCCCTTCGTTTCAAGAGACCCTAATTTTTTTTTCTTTTGTGGTTTGCTGTTGTGCTTTTAATTTTGTTATTCTCCCTTTTTTCTTTTTTGAATTTGTTGTGCTATTTGTTATCTTTCATCTCTGATGTTCTTGGATTTTCATAAAAAAAATTGATTTTTCTTAAAAAAAATTCACTAGAAATTCTATTGGGTTAATACTAATTTTTTTCTTGTGTTCTTTAGCATGCATGCTTTGTATCCCTTTTGTTTTGTTATGTTCTGTAAATTTCAAACTCATGTTTTTTTTTTGTTTTTAATTTTAATTTTCACTCTTATGAAATTTGCATGTGTTGATTTGTTCTCTTTAATTTTATAACCCAATCTACAATCAATTTGATTCGAGAGTTTGTTTGAGTGAAAATTTCTTTTATCTTTTAATTAATAAAAACTGTACACAACAAAGAGATCCTTAACTGTTCTTTTTCTTGTTTTCATTCCTTTACATGTCTGTGTCCCTAGATGGTCTCATATTGGCCAAACATGTAAAGTTTCTGCACATTTTTTTCCTTTTTTTCCTACTGACAATTTTTAAAGAGCGCTAATGATTTTGTTCTTTATTGTTTTTTTTTAAAACATCCTCCTTATCCTATTAAAATTGATAGGTTAGGACATTTATGGATGGTTTGTGGATTTTACAAATTTCATATGCAGATCATATTTTTTTTAAAAAAAAATCATGTGTTTATTTATTTCCCTTTGTTTCTTACCTTTAAGAATTTATAAATTTTAGGAGTAACTAAAATAATTTCACATGTTTTCTTACTTATTGCTTCAATACTTTCATTTAGCTGTTGATTGAGGGAAAAAAGTTCTACATTCTCTACGTTTTTCCTCCTTTTTTCTTTAAATGCAAAGTTTGCAATTGTAGTTTTTTGAGTGAAACTGTGAATTTCCAGTTTATTAAAAGATATAAGGGTTGTTTTTGAATTTGAATCTATCAAATGAAACATTTTGGAAAAAAATCATCTTCTCCTGTCATAAATTGAGTTCATTTTCAGGTTCAATTATTTTGCAGAAAAAATTGAATTTTTTTGCTCCTAGATACAAATATTTTTCATACTTATTTAGCTCTATGGTTGCACCATCAGGGAGTAGAATGGATAGACCAGCTAGGTCCATAAAAAAAAATTTGTGTCTATCACTCTCCTTTATATATAAAGAACAAAATTAGTAAATGAGCTTCATATGAGGTTTTTTTTTTTTTTTTTATCTTCCATGTAGCTTTTCTTACTTGGGCTACTTATGTGTTTTTGTTTTTTTTTTCCTATATGGCCCATTGAAAGTGCCAAACGTTGGAAAATTCCAATTCTAAATGAATTTTTGTAATGTGTTATATACAAAATTGACACGTGTCTGCCATGTAGACTCTTTTGCTTCTTCTAGAAGCTTTGAGTTATGAGATTGCATTAAATGTTTCCCATTAAGTCTCACTCTCTTCTATCACAAATATACGCAACAGAATAAATTAAGATTTAATATAATACCAAAAATTATATTAATTTCTTTTTCATTATGTGTTACCCATACTGTTTCCCTCTTAAATAAAGTAGAAATAGAAAATAAAATGTCTAAAATATTAGATATTCCTATAGCTAAATTAGATTTTATAAGGATTTGATATTCACTATTACATTAAATGTATTTCCTTGAACCTTGCAATCATCACTCATTAGTATCTTGCCTTTACTTAATTAGGGATACTGATATAGTACAATTTAATGTTTTTTTTATTATTATAAATATTGGCCCTCGTAATACTACTCACTCACTTTCACTTATTCCTCATCTTTTTAACTTGCTTTCTGCAGTGGCTCGTAGGTGGGCGGCTACTGCAGAAAGCAAGTTAATGTTCTTTACTTCTTTTTTTAAAGAAAGAGTTTCCAGTTTATTAGCTGGCCATAATTTTTATGCTATAAATTATTAAACGTTGCACATTTTATGTTTTTACATGCTTTTGACTACTATTTAGTTAATATTTTTTGATTTTTTTTAGGTTTCTATTTGCATTTTCTTTCACCTGATGGTCATGTAATTTGCAATTTATTAATATTTATAATATGATGTTATATTCTATGTTGAGTTCTACATGCATCTTTACATAACGCTCCATGCATTACCTTGAGTGTTGTTTTTCTTCCATTAGATAGTTAGGGAAAAATTGTCATTTAACCACAGATCTGATTTTTACATGTCTGATACTGTATATAAAGTTTTGTTATTTTGTCTTTTTTGAATAAAAAATTCCTCTTTACAAGTTTTTTTTCTTAAAAAAAAATAGATGGGTTCTAGATTGGCAGGTTGCTTTTATAATTGGCTTGCTTCTGCATTTTTTTTTATTGAATAAAACATGCATCAACTTAAGGTTAAAAAAACCTGAGGTTAAAAAAAAACCATATATCTTAGTCTTTTGCCTTATATTTTTTTGTTTAAAATAAATATTTTATTTAAAAACTTTATATAAAAAAATCTATATATCCTAATATTTTATTTTTTTCATTCTTTTTTTCCAGTTTTGGATTCATTTCAACATGGGTCACATTTTCTTTCATTTAGATAAATTGGAAGTTAAAAAAAAATCAATTATGTAACTTTTTTAAAGAGTCCAATATGGAAGGCCCATCCATCTTTGCAGGGCCAACATTTTTAGGAAAATAAAATAAGACTTTCCACCATTTATTCATAGCATTTACAACATTCATCGTTTCAATTTTTTCTCCATTTATCACTAACGTGTAGAATTATTCAATTTTTTAATAACTTAGTGCATTTTACCATCAACTCATGGCTGTGATTAAAGCACCCATGTCCATTATCCTACAATCTACACTGCAGCACTTAGGTCTTCCATAAGCCACTTTTGAGGAACATAATGCAAACGGTCCTGTGTTCACGTGCACTGTGTACTATCATTATGATGATGGGGCTGGAACTAGGTTTATAACTTTTATGCTTGGCTTAAGTACTAATTCAATGGATGATGCTAGAAATTCCTCATGTTTTGCTGCCCTTGAACACTTGAAAGACATTTATGATCTTGGCTTCTAATCCAAATAAAGAAATTGAGTCACTTCGCACTGCTTACAATGATGTGTCCGGATAACACACTACTTTATTTAGAAAATTTCAAAAAGTGTGTAGAACTCTAAAGAGGATTAGATTAGCTATGACAGCTGTGAGCTATCTGATATAATTTTTTTTATTTCTTTTTGTGCCATCCAGCTTGTTCATTTTGGACTCTAACATGTTATGTAACTTGATCTGTTTTTTGGGCTTTAGTATATTTGTATCTACTTAATGTTGGGTTGGATGAGTGTTAAATTAGCTTAAATGAAATATTGGGTTGTATGAGTGTCCAATTAGCTTAATGAAATATTTATCTTTTTCTGTGTACCTTTTTTTTTTTTTAAACTTTGATGTCTTCTTCTTTTAAAAAAAAAATTTAGGAAATTGGTCTATCAATTACTAGGTTCAGGAAAAAAATCACTTGATCAATTTAATTCAATATAAATTATGGGCTGATTAATTTGGTGTATTTTTGTATAAGGAACTAAATAGTATTTTAATCCGCTTTTGGGCAGGGGCTCTTTAAAAAAAATATATCTCCATCTACTTTATATTTTTCTGTTGCTAGACTCAAATTCGCTAGTTATATATGGCTTATTAGGTTTGACAGTATTTTTTTAATTTGTTGTTTTCTCCAATTTTAATTCACATGCTTAATGGATTGCAAAATAATTCTATTTCCTAACAACTTATTTAACCTCCATATCATATGTGTTGTATTTATCTTTCATTCTATCAAAAAATATATATGGATATTTTGTACTTATATTGTTAATGAATATTTGTCCCTTTTATTTAGTTTACTTAAACCAAAAAATATGTAAATATTTGTCCCTTTTATTTACTTCAATTTAACCAAGAAATCTATAAACTTTGTGCCAATTATTATAATTTTTTTTGAATAGCTTGTTGAATATCACCTTTTAAAAAATTGAGAGAAATTTTTAATGATGATTTATTTGACGCTGTTAACCATGGAAATGGGGAATAATTCTTTGTTTATGGGTATGGAGGAATAGGAAAAACATATTTATATGAAATTATTATATCATATTTATGATCTAAGGGCAAATTTGTTTTGGTTGTTGCTTCATCTGGAGTTACATCATTGTTATTATCAAGTAGGAGGACTGCACATTGTCGGTTACAATACCTCTAAATATCAACGAACATTTTATCATGTGAAATTAAAAAAGGAACACAATTAGCTAGATTAATAAAAGTTGTTTAGTTATATAGGCTGAAGCTCCTATGTGCCATAGACATTGGTTCGAAGCAGTTAAAAGAACATTTAGTAATGTTTTGTGCGGCACGAGCTGTGATGCAAACAGTAAGCCATTTGGTAGTAAAACTATTTTATTAAGGGTGGTTTTAGATAAATTTTGCCAGTTATTATGAATGACAGTAGAGAAGATATTGTGAATGCATCAATAACAAATTCTAAATTATGGACGTTCTTTAGGATTTACAAGCTAATGATAAATATGCGATTATCAACATCTGATAATATAACCAATGACACTAGTAAATTAGTCGAATTTTCTGAATGGCTTTTATCCACCGGTGATGGAACAATTCTGATAAAAAAAAAGGAAATTTATGGCGAAGAAGATAATTTTATTATGATTCCAGATAGCTTGCTTATAAAACACCATGAACATCCAATACGCGCCATAATAGGTGAAATGTATCCTAATTTTTCAAATAAATAGAGTGATTCTAATTATATAAGCGAAAGAGCAATTATAACTCCTACTAATAAAGTTGTTGATGCTATAAATAGAGAAATTCTTGAATTGGTTGTTGAAGGAGAAAAAGTTTATTATAGCTCCGATTCAATATGCAAATCATCTAATGGATGTAATAAATTAGATATTATATATCCTATAAAATTTTTAAATTTTTTTAAATTTTAATGGATTTCCATAGCATGAATTAAGGCTTAAGAAAAATATACCGGTTATGTTACTTCAAAATATAAATCCAAGTATAGGATTATATAATGGAATACGATTGATGATTATAGAATTAGGTATAAAAATTATAGAAGCAGTTATTATCACTAGTTTTCATTGTGGTGAGAGTTTTTATCCTAGAATTATACTAACATATCAACATAAAAAAAAAACGGCCATTTATTTTGAAAAGAAGGCAATTTCTTATTAGAATTTGTTACTGAAACAAGTTGGTTTATATTTGTAAGATGATGTTTTTTTTCGTGGTCAATTATACGTAGCACTGTCGAGAGTTACTTCTTATACAGGCATTAAAATTTTGATAGAAAAGAAAACTAATCTTGATAGCGAATATCAAAATTACACTAAAAATATTGTATACCATAAAATTTTTCATGAATTAACGTAGAGTTATCGCCTTTTCTTATTTTCTTTTCGAAATTTCCATCCAATATTTTTGCTAATTGTCCATTTGTTTGCTTATTCTTTTATTTTATCTTTATTTTTTCTTATTAGTTACATCTGAAGCAATGATATATATATTTTTTTGAATATTAACAATACAAGCAGGAATATTCGAATAAAAAGCATGAGTTGTTTGCATTTAGGAATTTGCTAATATCAGTAATCCAAATGATGTCAATACCTTGGAGTTCTTAATGCTTGATGAGAAGGGTTTCATTTACAATTTTCAATCTAATGTTTTATATATTATCTTCTAATTTCTTTATTATGATTTTTTTTTCCAAAAAAGTCTGATTCAATGTAGGGGACAATTCCTAAACAATTAATAGATCATTTTAAGCATATGCTAACAGAAGGAGAAATTTATCACATGTCTGGATTCATTGTTGTACCTACGCGATCGAGTTGTAGAGTAGCAGTCATCCTTTTCAAATTTGCTTGTTGAAAAACACTTTCATTAAAGTGTTTAATGATAGAAATTCTTCAATACCGTTTGAGATATTTGAATTTCTAAATTTTGAAGATGCTAAAGCCAGAGTAGGAGATAAAATATTTTTATAAGGTGCATTTTCATGATGACACATATATGTGTGCATTTATCTATATGAATGCAAATCTATCTATTTATGGATGCACTTATTCACTAACTATTTTTCTTTTTTCAGACATATTTGGATAGATTGTTGCTACAGGAGATACTGAGAATGTTTGAATTGCTGGACAAATTGCAAAGAAGAAAAATATTTCCTTTAAAAATGAAGAGTTCGCATTTATTATGTAAAATGCACATATATTTGTGTCTTATGAAATCTACGCTTTATCTATTTACAAATAACTTTTTCCAAGGGTAAAATGCTCAATATCATTTTGTGGGATAAAGTTGTCATTGTATTTCCCGAGGAAACAATTTTTGAGAAGGAAACCAATGGTCCGGTTATCATGGTTGTTTTATCAGTTTTTATTAAAAGATTCAATGGTAATTTTTAAATATTACACATATGTTATTTTATAATTTATCTAGATTTTGAAATATCATTTTTTAAAAAAAAATCATTTGATGATTGAGGTTTCTTTTTAAATAAATATTATAGATGAAATAGCGGCCAATAACACTTTTGCGACAAAAAATTTTCATGAATCTTGATATTCTGCAGTTTGTTTCTCTTAGAAAAAAGGTTAGTTTCATATTATTGTTTCTTTTACTTAGTTTTATCTCAAAATATTTTGCATTAATTTTTTCCATGTTCTTTAGGTTGCACCAACTAGCCAGTCATTCTGAGATATTGAATCGGATAAGGACATTAATAGGAAAAAAAATTAATGAGCTGTTATCTCTAGATGTTCATAGTGAAAAGGTAAATACCATTATTTTTAAAAAAATCTCCTAAAAAATACTTTTAGAGTCATGATTCTTTCTTAAAAAAAACTGAACCATGCATAATGTGAAATTTACATGTAGAGCAATTATAAAAAAATGTTCAAGTAGATGCTAGTTGGTGGTATAGAGCATGCCCTTAATGTAGGAGCAGTGTCCAAGTCTATAATGAACAATCATGGTGCAATAAGTGCATTGTCTTGAGTGATCCTCCTATTCCTTGGTATTACATATGGAATTCCAAGCTTTTTAAATAATTCTTTATCTATCATTCATTATGAAGCTAAAACTTTTCCATGGAGATATATTTGTCTTTGGCTTTTCAGGCTGAAACTGATTGGAGTTATTGCTTATACTTTTTTTAATAGGTACAAATTAAATACGATTATTGAGGACAACACATGTTCGGCTTCTTTTCTGATATTTGAAAGGCTAGTTGCTGATTTAATTGGCCTGCCAATGACCACATTGGCCAATAGTTACAAAGATCACTTCACCATACTGTCACTTATGATGAGAATTTATGGCATGGAATGCGTTTTTCAAATTGTCATTAGTAGTAAAATTGAGAATCCATATAACCTTTCTTTTAAAGTTGTGCATATTTTTACAAAATGGCACTTCTAATCAGGGAATTGCGAAGAAAATCCAAATTCAATCCTTCAATTTCAACTTTCTTGCACAAGCCTTTGGTTGATAGTATGGCAAAAATTGCAAAAAAATCTATTGATTTTGGAGAAAGTAGTGTACCCCAAGATGTTGAAAAGCCTGAGGAATCGTATGCCACTTAGCTTCTTGCCATAACCATAATAATTGGATAAGAACCTCCATGAATGTACCTTGAAGTATGACAATCATCCTAAAAGTAAAGAATTTTCATTTCATCTAGAAATGTCAAGTTTTCTTAAGGTGAACTATTACTCACGATCTTGAGGAGAGCAAATTAATCAACTTCAAGTCAAAGCTTTTCGAGCTAGGAAAGGCTGGGCTATTCACGATCCCTGCTTAGAATTGTGATGACGCTGCTCATGGTCATGAGCATGCACTCACGATTCTGAGGCTGCCCTAACAAAGCTCCAATGGCTCTTTACAGTTCCAATTACTATAATTTTTAATGCTCACGATCTTGAGGGTGCTGCTAACGGTCTTGAGGGTGCTGCTCATAATCCCGAGCAAACGAAATCTTATAAAAAGCTGAATATACATTTAATGAAGGTGAAGAAGGTTGGGGACGAATTTAATGACCTTCAACAACCATTTTTCACTTTCAACATATATATTCAAGGTCTGAAACTTCATTTAAGACATTAGAAAAGTTGGTTAAGCTATTGAATTCTTTGAAACTTCTTTGTACATTTTCTCTATGCTCAAAATTCTCATTGTAATTGAGTGTGGGTTGTGTGCTAGGTTAACTCTCTTTTTCATCTTCTTTCTTAGGTTGAAAAAAGGGAAGTGAGGAGTTAATGCTAGTGATTGTGGTTTAAGTGTAAGCCTTAAACACTTGAGATCATTGTCGTGGTTAGAGCTTACTTAGAAAAGCTCATTGTGTTGCAAAGATTAGAGTTGAGCCTCAAAACTCTTGTAAACTCAATCTTGATTAATAAGATTGGTGTGGGTGTTCAAAATCCTAATTTAAGGATAAGTTAGGTATAGACGTAGATTCAATTTACGAATCGAACTCCTTAAATCCTTGAGTTCTTGAATCTCTTTCTCATCTTATTTCATCAATCGTTCTAAATTTCATAATTAAACCTTAATCTTTTCTAAATTATTGATTTGCCCTATTCACCCCCCCCCCCCCCCCCCCCCTCTCAAAAGGCCTCTTTCAATAGTTCTATCAAGTTTAACTAAAAAAATGTTGTATAATTGTTCAAATAGAAAATTTATAAATTTTAATAAATTATTTTATTATAACATAACTCTATGATGTTTGAAAAATTAGATTGTTATATAGATAAAATATTATTTTTAATATTTTAAAAATTTTATCAAATTAAAGTTTTTTAAAAAATAAAAATTAAATTAATTAAAATTTTTTATTTGTTTAAAATTACTACAATTATAATTTAAAAAAATAGTTAATATAATTTTTAAATATTTAAAAATTGAAAAATTATTTATAAATTTTATTATCTCACCTAAAATAAAATATAAAAAATTAACTATAAAATTAAATATTTTTATACTTAATTATTATCAAAAATTTTAAATTGTACTTTCTAATCATTAGGAATCATGTAAAAATATATAATTTAAAACTAAAACTTATTTTATAAAAATGAGTCCAATAATAAAAAAATTTCATGTGTGAAACACATGGTATATGCTGGTTTTGTAACGAATTAAAAATTTGTTACTAATTTGCAACATATATCTCATTTTGTTATAAACTTGTATTGGATTTTGTGTATTTGTTACAAAATTTCAATAGTAAAATTGATATCGTGTTATATTTTGTAACAAACAAAATATTCCTTACAAATGCTAATAATATAAATAAATATAAAATAATTATAATAACATTTTGTAATGGATGAGTACTGTTACAATGTCATAATGAAATTTAATGTGTTATAACTTTGTAACGGACTAGTTCTCGTATTAGTAACAAATTTATATTCTGTTACAAATTTTCAAAAATAAATAAAAATAAAAAATTATGACAATATATTGTAACAGAAGTTCAATTACTAATTTGCAACGGCATAAGCATCTGTTATAATTTTGTAACAGTCAAAATCCATTTGTAAAATTTGTAATGGAAATATAATTAAAAATTCGTTACTAGTATTTGGCGCTATATTGGCACAATTTTTTGTTACTTAACTTTGTAACGAAAGTATATCCATCATAATCTCCATTACAAATTCCATTACTATTATGCTACAAAAGTTAATTTATAATGGATTCTCTTTTGTTAAAAAAAAAAAATTGTTACTAAATCGATATTTCATTAAAGATCTATTACAAATCCTTTACAAAATTGTAACATATCATATCCGTTATAAATATTTGTCACTAATCATGAATTTTCTTGTACAGTACTAATATAATTTATAAACATAAATAATTTTTTTTTATTTTTATAATAAATAAACATCCAAGTTTCTTTGGAATCCCAATTCCAATATGGTCCTCTAATAAATTAGTAAAACCTCTTAAAATTTACTCAAATATATTAGTCAATTCCTCTTTTTTTAGAAATACATTATAACATCATTGAATTTTATTTCCGTTGCATTAATTTATTTCTTCATCAATTCTGCCATTAGTGTAATTCTCTAACATAACTTTTTTTTTTAGAATTTGAAGTTTCATATTTCTAATATTTACATCATTTATTACTTTTTTTTTAAAACTTTTATATCACTTTTTAATTCTTAACATTGTAAATAAAAAATATAAATATAAATTTTTATAAAATTAATTTTTTATCTTATATATATATAAATTTATAATAATATTACATATGCGTCAATTTTCATTATTTTTTTTAATATATCAAACATTATTTCATAACATATGTTGTTCAATGATCATATTAAAATAAAATGACATCCAAATAAATAAGTATAAAAAACCTTGTAAAAATATTATATATAAATAGTTTTTTCTTTCAAAAAAATAAAATCAAAATAATTTTAAGTGTAAAAAAAATTCAAATTTAACAAATATTATTCAATAATCATATAAATATATAAAAACAACTTATTCAACTAAATATTATATTACTCATCAAATAAAAATTTTGAAATTTAACAAGTATCATTCAGTAATCATATAAAAATAAAAGAACAACTTTACTTAGCTAAATATTATATTACTCATAAAAAATATAAAACAACTTGTCACAACAATAAAACGTAAAAAATAACAAAATGACAAGTATCTTCTATATAATTTTTTTTTTTTTTTATGTAGACACAAGTTTGTTTGTAACACTTATATATAGAAAAATTCATATGCAATAACAATCTATTTTTTTTCCATTATTTATTTTTCATCAAATATAATAATGGTATGTTCAATAAGAACTCCGATAATAATACATACACATACACAGCGAACTCATATGACTAATCTAATGAATGAATGAGCTAGCAAATATGATAATAGTGGACACTAACAACATTAACGATCATGTAATTCAAGTTAACAATCAATTGCAATAAATAATTTTTAGTGGGAACATATTAAGTGAAGAAGTTAAATGTTCTGCTTTACGGCTAATTTTATGAACAGATTAACTGTTTATGTTTGGCGCTATTCAAATTCACTATCCGCAGGCAAATTATGCCAATGTTCTCATAATTTGCCTTTGACAATTTGAAATGTATCATATTGTTGAAGAAAATCCTTATATATATGATATTGCTTTGAGAATGTCTACAACAATTTCTGTAACAGTTTGGAATTGAATTCCACGACTTTGGCGTTTCATATTTTAAAGTATGTAATAATAATATCCTATGTAATATATGTAGGGGAAAGTACAATTTTGTACCCTATGGTTTGAGGTTTTGACATAGATGGTCCTGTGTTATTTTTTGTGACACTTTACTACCTTGAGTGTATTTCCACTAACACATAAAGGAAAAAGTCAGTAACACCGTTACACCTGCTGACGTGGCGTGCTGATGTGGCTCCCAATGTCTGATGTGGCTTCCAACATATGGCTTATGTCCAAAAAAAAAAAAAAAACTAATTTATACCAAGCCATTGGATTCCATTTTAGCATCAAACCCTAATTTATACACATTAAATCTCATTAATCCCTAAACTAACAAACTCTAATCAAACTTGACAAAAAAAAAAAAAAAAAAACTCTGATCAAACATGTTTCCACACAAAACTCAATCCAGCTTTCTACAATCAATCAATAACATCTCTCGCACAAAAAAGATTCAGAAAATAACAGAACTCATTTGCAAGCAAAATTGAAGATGAATTCACAATCATTTTAAAGATGAACAACCTTCAAGAAAAATTCAATTCCCCAAGAGGGCAAGAGAACAAACTTCATCTCCAACATTACCAACAAATCACAACAAGTCCAAACCACAAGATTACAAAGCATTCTCTCCAAGAACAAAAGCAACTTCTAAAATTAAAGAGCATAAATTAAATTTAAATTGAAGAAACCATTACCTCCCTAGAATCTTTTGAAATAAGTTTGATTTTGAGAAGGTTGTGATTTTTCAAAAGAGAATTAATTTGAAGTGGTGAAGAAATAAAGGAACTGTGAGAGTTGCTGCTTGCTGGGACGAGCTGGGCAAGGCAGCCCTACTAGTGCGTGCGAGAGAGTAGACCGACGGCTTGCTGGCAACAGTTGACAAAGCAACAGCCTCACAATCTCCTGTGCACCCAGCTCCTTCGCACGATGGCCAACTAACAGTGGGGAAGCTTTGGCCGACGGAGATGATGGTGAGGACTCGACAGCGACTTCCAGTGGTGGCGATGGCCTATGGTGGAGATCCGGCAACAAGTGGTTGACTAGAAGGAAGAAACCAAAGTAAGAGAAGAAGAATATATCCCCAAATCCCTAAATTGAAATTTAGACCCCAAACTCATTCAAAATCCATAAATTGAAATTTAGACACTAAACTCACTCAAATCCCAAAATTGAAACAAAAGAACAAAAAAATCTATTTCAGTTGAAGATCTTCTCATAAGCCTCTCCTCCTCCCCACTTATTGAGCCACGTTGTTCCAAAAAAAAGTTATTTTTTTTTTGACATAAACCATATACTGGAAGCCACGTTAGACACTGGGAGCCACGCCATCATGCCACGTCAGCAGGTGTAACAGTATTACTGACTTTTTCCTTTACGTGTTAACGGAAATACACTCAGGGTAGTAAAAGTGTCACAAAAAAATAATACATGACCATCTGTGTCAAAACCTCAAAACACAGGATACAAAATTGTACTTTCCCTATATATGTATAATAAATAAATATCATTTTCTATTTTAAATTTTTTTAATGTCATCTAAATAATATTTGTATATATTTTATTTTATTTTATTTATATATTTAAAAATAAAATTTTCATGCATTAAAAAATTATTGTTTCAAAAAATTTTCTTGCATTAAAAATTACTTTAATTATGATTAAAAATAATTAATTTATTTGTAAATTACTGCAGCATCGTTTAGTTATTGTGCTAGTAAATAATTATTTTTTTAAAAATAATTTGGGTGCAATCACACCATCTTATAGCAAATAATCTAGACTAGTAAAAACAGCGAAATCAAGAGAGTCAAATAAGAAATAAAATACTAAAGCATCGAGCCACCAGCTGAGATCGGTGATGATTGTTGCCTGAATTATGCTACAAAATTCTTGATTTTCTTCACTGTAAACCCTCTCTTCTTTACATATCAATCAATTCAAGTTTTTTTTTTTTTTTTCTTTTTTTGTTTCTGAAACTGCAATTTTTTCCCTTACAATTTCCTCCATGCACGCAGAATACTGGTTGAAGAAGGAGGAAAAATAATAGTAATACTAAAAAAAGCATAGAAATGGCATTTTCGCGGCTTAGACATCCATTGATTTCACGTGCTCCTCTCCTCCTCAAAACTCGCCTTCTATCCACCTGCCATGGATCCCTCGTCCGGTACTACTCTGTCTCTCTTTCTATATATACATAGATGTAGTAGTTTTGTTCACAATTGTGTAAGTCAAGGGAAGCGATGGTGATGATGATTTGAATTGGAAGTGAATTTAGTGCACATTTTTGGTTTGGAGGAAATACAGTTTTTTGTTAGTTGGAGATTTGAT
>CATIWK010367628.1:0-15407 GCA_949634005.1 Mallotus japonicus
TGAAACTTTGAATCTGAGCCCATTTTTCCTTAGGTGTGTTCCTTCCCTTGTGTTGCTTTTCATGAGTCAATACTTTCTGATTTTTGCATTTGTTTGGACTTGTGTTATTTATTTGCAGGATGCTTGCTGGTTGGTATATATTTTGGGTGCTTCATTGATGACACTGCAATCAGAATTCTTTGATTTTTTGTGCAGGCCATTACTGTTATTAGGTTTTGTATAAATTTGTCTTGCAGCCTGCAGGCTTCAATATTTTTTGCTCTGAAGCCACAACATGAGGGCAAGTTGCCCTGGGCAACTAACTAAATATAGGAATTGTATCTTAACAGTTAGTTTATGTAAATTTTAGCCCATTTTTTTGTATATAGCAAATGCCTAATCTTTTATATTTGCTATATTTGTATTTAAGCCCATTCTGTAATTGTTCTTAGTAAAAAAACTCATGGGCCTTGTCCCAATATATAATATAAGATGAATTTCAGCTTTATATTTCTGTTGATTTTTGGCCCAGAAAACAATTGGGCCAAATCGAACCCATCCGATTAACCGAACCGAAAATACTGACCATTTTCGGTCTACTGAACCGATACTTCCAATGCAATTTTCGGTTCGGTTCGGTGCTCATTTTTCACTTAAAAATACCGATCAAAATTTGGGTTTCTTATACCGAACCGACCGAAGCTCACCCCTAGAACTGACAGATGGCAAAATTTAAATGACGTGGCAAAAACTATTTTATTTTATACAGATAATTCAACCTTTTAGTTTCAAATCATGAAATTGTAATGTTTAAAATCTTTATATTTTTACCAAAAAAATATTTTTATACTGATGTGCATATTAATTAAACTCTAAAACATTATAATTCACCTCTTTTTAATATGGAGGTGGATTAGCACTAATCCACTACCCGGTGAATAATTTGATATGTTATTATTTAATTAAAAATATTCATAAAATATTAAATTTTAATAATAAAATTATTTTATATATAATTTATGATCAATCTATCTATTTCGTTATTTTTAAAATAATATAAATTTAATTTAAAATTATTTCTTTCTATCCATAATAAAACTAAAAATATATTTAAAATTGATTTTGTATGAGTTTAGTGTAACTAATTGAATGTTATATTACTCGATAAATGATTTTACTATATATTAAATATCCATTAATTTATATTGATATAGGCATTAAAATGTAAAATTTATGAATCATAAAATATTTAGGTGTTAAAATCTAACTTGTTTAAAACGGATGATTTATCAATATGTCACAAGGTCAATATATTGATAAAGGGTATGAGTTTAATCTCCCAATTCCTCATACTTTTCCTTCAAAAATCCTTATAAAAGAACCGAGTACCAAAAAAAAGAAAAAAACAACTTAAGTCCTTATAAAAGAACCGAGTACCAAAAAAAAAAAACAACTTAAGTGTTGAAAAAACCACAAGCTAATTCTGTCAAAAGTGAAAGTCACAGAAATAAAACCTGTGCTTTAAAAAAAAAAAACTTGATATTTCATGCACACCGGGTCATCTCGGGAAGCATGCAGAATTATACAATAATTTCATAAATTAACCATGAAAAATAATTCATAAATCAACGATAGTAAGATACTTTAAAAAAAAAAACTATTAGGCCTCAATTAGTGGCATATTTATGGTTATTTTCATCATTGGCTAATCATTAATTTTGTAGAAGGACAATTTTTTTATGCAACCCATGGGAGGAGGAATTCCTCCTCCCTAATGATGTGTCAACTTTTTAAGCTGTCACTGATTAATAAAATAAAATAATTTAATTATTTTTAAATCTCTTATATAGATAAAAGGATAAAATAACCCCTGTACATTAAACAAATCAAATTATAAATACACAATGACATTATATAGGGAAATGGTATATGTCATGGCACACAATGCTACAGTGAGTTGTGAACTGCGACATATTACCTTATACCCTTAGTTTTTTTTATTTGATTATTAAAAAAAATTTATAGGTTACGGGTGTTTAAATTCTTGTACGACGGGTTCACTCATATACAACTTAGGTTTTAGATTTCAAAAAAAAAAAATTAAAATTAAAATTTTTAAAAAAATAAAATTCAAAAAAATAAGGGGCAAGGAGGTAATGTATAAAGGTTATTTTGTCTTTTTATCTATTTAAAAGATTTTAAAAAAGTTAAATTATTTTATTTTATTAATCAGTGATAGCTTAAAAAGTTACACATCATTAGGGAAGAGGAATTAGTTGTATAAAAAAATTGTCCTTTGTAGAAATGCATTTGCATTTTTATTGACTCAAAATATTGGATTAGGTAACTTCAACAAATAAAAATTGAATTAGGTAAATATAAATTAGTTTATTATTCTTTCAATACTACAAGCGCAAATGAGAATTTAGATTTAGCCTCGTTTGGATATTTGATTTTTTTTTTTTTTTTTTTGGGTCAATACTCAAAAGCTGTCTACTTTCTTGATTCCTATTTTCAGTTCCTACTCGAAGAATTGATTACTGTAGTTTGTATGTACAAGTAATGCTGCACCTTATTTTCAGAAGTATAAATCCATGTTTAAAATTTAGTTATGGGTTCTTTAAACATGGTTCTGTCTACTTAATCAAACCAGATAAATGCTTATTTTTTTCTTGTCACTTTTAAATGGCTAGTTTACACACAGTTACATCTTCTTCTCAAGGTTCTGGAAAATAAGCAGGATGCTTTCAGCATATCACAGAATGTGGGTTGTTGTGACAGGCTCTCAAACATGAATTACCGTAAAATTCTGAAACTTTTGATCTCTAAAGGTTAATGCTGCGAAGGTTGCTCTATCTGGGAAGAAAAGGGCCCAAAAGCTATACATACAGAAGGCATTCAGGAAGAAAAACTAAATGCATAGACCAATTCTCATAACTTCAACAAAATTATATCCTTAGTTCTTCTGATAAACTCTGTCAGCCTACATGGCCAACAGAGTGCGCGAAAGCATTAGGCATCTTCTGCTGAAAAACCTCTCTCCATATGTGATGCACATTTTCTTTGAATATAACCATCCGACAAAATCAAGAAATCTACAAATTCAACTAATTGAAAGACAATGATCAATAATCACGCATCTCCATGAAGTTACATTCAAGTGTAATCTCAATTGAACCAAAATTAGATCAGATAACTATGATAAGGACATAACATATATATGTTTGATGGAAAACAATATGATATAATAGTCAATAATCTTATGCAGGATCTTGGAGCACTGATTTCAAATATTGTATGAACTCTTTGTGTTCTTCGAAGATAGAATTAACGCGTTTCATGAGCTCTTCATCTTCAAGATAAACAGGATCAGCAGCAGCAGTTGAAGATATGGCATTATCATCCATAGTCACACAACTGAAAGCACCACAACTGACTAAAGAATCTTCCACCTTTTCTTCAATCTCAGGCACAGGTACTGCATCAACCTTGGAGCGTTTGAATTCCATCTCAGGCTTGACTAGCTGATCACTTGCATAGCTTCCATCTTCTTCATCCGATTCAGTTGATTTCCTCTTCATATGATTATTCTTAATGCGACAAAGAACAATCTTGTTGCCATTGTTTCCTCGAGGATCATCAAGAGAGTATTCTTGCATCAACCAACAACCGTGTTCAGCTCTGTTTTTCTCATTCCAATACGAAAACCTCCTCTGGGTCCACGAAATTTCCCCTAACGGGAATGTTTTTGCTCTGTCAACACCATGCCAAGTACCTCCACTGGAACCGACACTGCGATGATAATTGGAAGAACCCTTCTTCTTCTTCAAAAAGCTAAAGACATATAGAAAGCCATTATCATTAGAGGTTGTTCCACCAAGACTCTCCCAAATCTGCAAGGGCTCCTTTTCTCCATAGAAATCACAATCTTGAATAATCCATTGGTTTGGGAATGGGTTTTGATTGACCCGATTCAATAGATAGTATAGCTCTTCATCACTAAGGTTGAACTTGCAACCAGGAGGTGGGAAATATGGGAAACCATCCCAATTCCCTTTTTCTTCTACCATAATTGATCGATTGTAAAAAGTGAAACCCCAAAATCAAAAAAACAAAAACAATGGAAGAACACAATCACAGAAATAGAAACAATTTAACGTGGAGAGTAAGGCAGCTGTGAGTGAGTGAGTGAGTGAGTGATAGGGGTGATATAAATAACAGGTTCTTGTGTTGTGGCCCTTATTTATAGAGTACGTCTCAAGTAAAAAATACGTATAATACTTACTATTCGCGTTTCTTTCCTTTTTAGTGAATTGTATTTTGATAGGACTCTTTCAAATTAATAAGGAAAAAAAAAAACGTGGCGTCTCCTCCTCCTTCGTATTCTTCTTCTTCTTCTTGAAACGTTAAAATGAATAAATAATATTCTTCTTTTCTTCTCCTTCATAATCTTTTTTTTTTAATCTTCTTCTTCTTCATATTCTGCTCTGTTTGGAAATTTTTTAGGAGAAGAAGAAGAAGAATTAGTTTAAAAATTTGTTTTCCATTTGTTTTCAAAAATCAAATACAACGACCTCATTTCCTTTATCCCTCTCTCTCTTTCTGTTTAAAAATCTGACTCTATTTCGATCACTAAAGGTAATATTTTTTTATTTTTTCTTTTATTTTTTTTGCACGGATCCTCTTATCTATAATCATCTCAAAGCTCTTTTTTTTTTTTTTCAATTTAATTCTCGCTCTAGCTGAATTGTGATTATACATTCAATTTTTTTTGTCATAGGTTCATTGATATTATTGAGCTGATTTCTATTGTAAATTCCGAGCTGCTTTAGTTTTTTTGTTTGTTTTCTTAATGTTACTTATAATCCCTAAATTATCTTTCTTTCCCATTAAATTGTAAATTTCTCGGCCTTTGTATGATTGTTATTATTATTGGAACTTGCAGTGGTTTTAAGTGATTGCATGATATTCCACAGTTTGGGTGTGGTTCAGATTACGAGTTTCTGTTTTGGGTTAACGCTAATGTATTTGTATTAGTTTTGAATTTGGATTTTTTTTAAAAAAGAAAACCGCAAAACGACCACAGCGGGAGTCGAACCCACGACCTTCTGATCCGAAGTCAGACGCGCTAATCCACTGCGCTATGCGGTCCATTTGGCAAACATTAATCTTTTACATAACCTTTAAATGATTAATGCCCAATCTTACTTGCGAATACAATTTTACTCGCATGTTTTTAAATTATGATATATTCAAATAAATTATTATTTTCTAATTAACTAATACTTAGACAATCCTCGTAAATAATTCAAGTGGCACGAAATTTGAACATCCAAATAAAAAGAGCATGATTCAAACCCTGCTCCCCCTTGCTCTTCCCGTGTAGTAGAAAATTAACTATTTCAATTAGTTCAAAATAATATTTATTCATACTAAAGATAACCTTTATATTAAGAATTAGTAAAGAATAGAATAAAAATATGAAATAAATTTGCTTGTTAACCCCATTTTGTACTTTGACATAGTGTGTAGATAAAGATAGAGAATTTTGCCTCCTAGAGTTGCTGTGTATACTTATTTACATGTATACTTAACTTCCTTTTAAACCTTTAGTACAATAATAATAATATTATGTGGTTAGAGCATCAGGAAGTGTAGTTGGTGCTCCTAGGACCTTTCCACCAACATCAGGAAATGTTTCATGCCCTGGCAATGCACTTACTTTTCCATCTCTGCTGACATGAATTGGGTATTGCATCAAGTTCCCCCTCATTTCCTTGTATTCCTCAGCTGTGTATGCTTTCCAGTTTCGTTTCGCAATCTTATTAACACGCTTCATGCATGTAAAAGTCTCTGGTTCCCGGAATTCGCCCTCCAGGACACCCAGGTGCTCTGCCCACAGAGACATGCGATAACCATACACCTGCACCCATGTTCGTTGAGAATTATTTGCATGCTTCTCTATTTTGGCATGTCTAACAAGTATTAACTAGAAGATAGAAACTTTCAAACCTGGCCGTGCGGATGAGAGTTCCTCTGTTTCCATGTGTAAGTTGGTTGGTAAGCACCCATTGCAATTTCTGTGTCCCTTGAACCATCCAAGGATCTCTGGTTAATGTTTGCTGATCCTAAAATTACATATTCATCGTCAACTATCATCCCTTTGGAGTGGACGTAAATCATAAACCTGAGGTATTTTTGAGCTGCAGCCTGTTAAGAAAATTAAGAGGCAGCCCTCTGTGTCACTTTAATGCTACAAAAACAACGATTATTTTTATAAAAAGAATCCAGCATAGTGCCATGGCTCACTGATGCAACACTTCACAAAAGAACAAAACTAATTGCCTGGTCCTTAGTCATGCAAATTTCTCAACTAATAGTTCTAATATTTATATTAGCCGACTTCTGATTACATATTGAATTTGGATACCAAATTCTGAGCAGATGCTACCTTGCAAATAGTTCCCAGAATAGACAAAGAAATGCATACCAATGAGCGGTTTTCAATTTGCTGGGGAGTATTTAGTGAACATGAAGCTTCACGTTTGCCAAGGCAATAGAAGTTTAAATAGTCCTGTGGATGGTACTGGTCAGAAACGCCTGCTTCATCAATAGCTTTAGCGATAATTTTGTACATCATGGCCATTGTTTGCCCCTGTAATCGTAAAAATTTCATATAAGCTTCAGAAACCACAAACTCATATGCTTAAAACAAAGACATTTAGCTTTTATCAGGGCATACAGAGATATGGAGAAAAAGTTGGACGCTCAGCTATTCGAAATGATCGAAGTAGAATTTCTCTTCTAAGGGGAAATAAGGAGAAGATAAATAAATAAAGAATTGAGCACAAAAGTATAAACCAACAAATTCACTACACAGAAATAATGCAGATCTAGAGAAACAGCATATAAACATAATAGCAGATACTTAAAAAAGAAACATGCGGTTGGCATGCGCAAAAATGAAATCAGACTAACCTGCCAAAACAAAATTTCCTGCACGGAAGAACTTGTGGGGACACCCTCTGGCCACATTGGGATCACTATATACACTGAGAAATGCTCTTTTGCACTAATTTTACTGACAATCTTCAATGCTATTTCCATTGGGATTAAGTTATCCGCACCTGTATAAAGATAGAAGTGTAAGCAGCATTTCTCTGGTGATGTATATAGCTCAATGAAAAACTGATCACATGTATGTCTTTCATGAGATATAACTCCGATATCGAGAGCGGCAGTTATCAATGAAGATATACAATGATCCTATAGCTTATACACCTGCATTTTTGTATGATGGCCAGTAGTAGGAAGATCCAAGAAAATACTGATTCTCTATGTATATGAAACGTTGTGCTGATCTTATAGCTTTTATATATGCTGTATGAATGCTCTTGTCTACTGTCAGGTTCTTCCCACACACAAGATTCTGCAAGAATGGAACAAAGACTAAGTTAGATTTTACTCAGAATTATTTCAGATAAATGTAAAACCTATAAATAGCCAAATAAACTTGGTTTCAATGATCAAGAGTAAAGCAGGAATTACTTAACCTAGTTCTAACCTGAGCCACAGCTTCCTCAATAGCCTTTGAAAATCCCTTTACAGATCCTGAGTCGATCGACCGAAAGACCTATAATAGAGAACAACACCATATCATAATATGTGCAGGCTCATATCAGGAGAGCATATGCTCTGCAATAAAACGATTCCTCACATACCTGCACATGCCAATTCTCAGGATCTTCTTCATCCATGATGCGAACAGTTCGGTCACCATCAACACCAGGAGAGGGGGTGAGTATCCACGAAATACGATCTAGCCTTATCAATGCATCATCACTCCAATGAGTAACCCTTTTGAGCCTGAAGTCACGCCACTTCGTTGCCTTCCTCCATCTTTGTTCAAAATTTTTCAATACATCATATGCTGCTGGACCCTCAATTTTGCAATGCAAATCATGCCATGGTTGTCTTGGACTTTTTGCATTAGACTGAACAAATAACAAATAACAACCACCAACAGGTATTCTAAGATTGTGAAACTCTGGCTTGTAATATTGTCATCAACAGGAAAAAATTACAAAACGAAAGCAAAACTCTAAAAGAAACGATGAACCCTAGCTGATTATTAGATGATAGCATTAGTGCTAGAATACTACAGTTTGCACCTTGACAAAAATTGATATAAAGCAAACTTGATTTCCAAAAACTGGAACAGTCATTATTGTTTTGTTTATATCATTACAAAGAAACTGGCTTTTGTTTATAATGCAGCACTGATCACTGAAAGGTAAAGAACCAAAATTCATTGGTATTAGAAATTTCAATTACATATACAGGTCATTTATGGTTTCTTAGAGAAAAGAAAAGGCAGATCGTTTAAAGATGGTATTAACAAGAGGAAAAAGAAAATGCATAAAAAGAAAAAAAAAAGGAAACAGCAGTTTAACCACTCTTCCTCTTTGTAAAGCCAAATTAACTTCACCCCTTAAATATTTTTGGCTCCATCACAAATGAACCGCTAGAGTGATAAAATAAAGACCATGTAAGGGTAAATTTAGCGACAAAGAACATTATATTTATCACCTAAAAGTTTCTGCTACCAAAGAACATTATGTGCTATTATTAATGTTGTTCCTTTGTTTGAGGGGGTTTTGTACAAAATAAAGATAGGAAATTCTTCTAGCATATTATCAGGAGGAAGCATGTCCCTCCTTTACTCAAAGACTAATCTGGTCCTGATGGAATTTCTTCTTTTATCCAAAAATAAAGGAATATTTACAAATTCCCATAAGTATTTAGCATGCCAGATTATAGAGATCACCTCAAAATGTCATTATGCAATTTACAGAACCAATGCTACTTCACTTTATCATTATACATTCTGCAACTGATATGTTGTGTAATGGACAGTGAGAAATGCTAGTAAAAAAATAGGAAAGTATTAAAAAAATAATGGTAGCAAAAATAATTGGTATCATGTTAATAGTGCCAATAAAGCTTAGATAGTCAAAGGACACCATGGAAATTTTATTTTGCTATGTAGATATACCATATTGCATTCATTTCCACTAGCAGTCACACAATTAACCATGGACTAATAGAGATAAGCTTAAAGAGATTACTGAAGATGTAAAGTAACCACTTACTGGAAATGAAGGATTATGAAAATCATTTTTAAAGACTGTGTCGAGATCACGAAAAAGCCCGTGCTCAGGAGTGTCATATCTACCATCACATAGATCCAGGCCACCAATGAAAGCAGTAATTTTCCGATTATTTCCAGAAGCTTGCGTGTCAAGAAGCACACATTTTTGATGATGTGTAAAAAGGGTTCCTACAACCTGGACTAGAAGGATCCATACAAATCAAACATTTTAAAAAAAAAAAAAAAAAAAAGAAAAAAGCAAACACACTATACAATGATTATGTTCAAAACTGAAGGCGTGAATAATAAATTAAAAGTGTTTTGTCAATATAGAACTACTGCCACCTGCAGTTATTAGTATCATTTAATTGCATGGAAGTTCGAAAAAAAAATTAAAAGAGCTCCACACCTGCTGCTTAAAAATGCTAAGCTTACTGCTAGCATAACGAGGTGCAAGCACACAATGGACGGCAGAGTGTTTAAAAAAATTTTTAGTTTCTTCATCGTGGGTCTGCATTACGCCTGTCTGCAGTCAAGATCACATTGGACAAAGTGAAATTAAATCTTAATTGAGCTGAAGAAATGTCAATATAAAATCATGGATGCCAATAGTTGTGCACTCCCACTATCACAGACTAAATAATAATAAATATTGAAACAATAAAGAAAAATGGAAGATAGAAGATTTGATGTTTGTACAGAAATTTCTTTCTACTAATGAAATGTCTACATTCAATTCACCTTGAAAAATGATCAAGGCCATTTATCTTATAAAGTCACCTTGATGAATAAATTTCTTGAAATTAAACAGAAATATGGTAAAGTAACTATTGAAGAAAAAGATATATTAATGTTTCTATTAACCATAAACATTTAATCACTATCAGAAATAATCCAGTTGCCACCAATGAGAAGCATCTTGCTCATAAACCTCTCTGAAGTAGAAAGAACAAAGATTAATGCAGGTCAAACATGCAAGAGAAGAATTTATAACTGGAGCTATTAGCAATACTTATTCATGTTTCATGAGCATCACCGTTTTCAAGTAAAATTTGTCATGTGAAGTTTTGTCATCCCATATCAGCAAAACCACACGAACCCCTTCCTGTGACTTGTACTTCAACAACTCTCCCAACGTAAGCTCTCCTCCAGAAGGTAATGGCTTTGTTGGCTCCCTCACTAGCTTAACAGGATGAAATACGGACCACCCAATAATATATATAAGGTGATGTGCTTCCAAGATGGCATGGCACATATCTTCCCAACATCTACTATGCTGGAAAACATTTCCACCATCAAGCAATATTTCAGGCAGCATGCCATCAGGTACATGAGCATCTTGATAAAAAGTCAATTTCCCTCCTTTGCGGAGTGGAAAATATGTATTCGGGACTCCTAAGTAATCTGGTCCAGCACCAACTCCATCTTTATATAAAGAGTTTTCACCAACTGACTTGAACTGAATAGAAATATGTAGCTGAGGATTAAGTTTTAAGCAATTCAGAAAATTGCCAACTATAGGAAACCAATCATTAACTTTATTTCCTGAGATGATCTTCTCTACAGCTATTTCTGCTACTCCAATTAGTTCAGCTCCAAGCACGTCATTATCTTTAACATGGAATTCCACTTTTGCAACAGGGTGAGCAACTGGCACACAAAAATGCTCATCCCATAATGGGTTCTCACAGTTGTTGATTACTCTAGTTTGAGCTATTGTTGCCCCTGCAAGGCAAACAGATACATAAGGGTCACTTGTGATCACTTTATTTCTTCCTGAATGTTTGATACGGCTCTTTCTATATGGATTAGTGCAAGACCCAAACACAGTAAAACATTTTCTCATATGCTCTGCAGGTAAATCCATATTTGGAAGAGATTTAGCTTCTATGATCCACACATCTAGTTCACCGTGCAAGAAAACAGGTCCAATAGAAGCCATGGCCCCATTAAACTGAGTCTTCTGATGACGATCATTGGCACCATCCATTCTGACTTGTTAACTGAGATCTTGTCATCTAATCTATTCTTCAAAAGCTTTCATGGTTCATGAATTAAAAAACCAATCAACAGATTTTGAAGTACTAGTAGAGACACAGACATGTATAGATTCGTTCACTTATACATATATAACTTGCATGGTTATATCTGGATGTCAAAGCTTGTGCACTTCACTCCTTAATAGAAGGTCTTAGAACCATAATCAATAATTCTGGCCGGATAAAAACAGATTTCTAATTATCATCCCAAGGTCCATGTCCCTGTAAGCTGATCCAAGAATCATCTCTTCCTGTTGATGTCAGAGAAAAGAAAATATAAAAAAAACAAGGATGAGAACCAGATTTAAACAACTCATAATACGTTTACCAATACCAGCCCACCCACATAGCGTTTCAGAGTAGTATATTCTGTAGATCCAGCCCAAATGTTATGAAAGAGAACAAGCAACTATATTTCAGATTTTCCAAATTTAAGCTCCCACCATAATTATATTAATTTGATTTGATAGGAATTCATGTGAATGCACCCACATTTAATTGGTAAAACTTAACTGAAGAAGAAGAATGAGCCAGGGAAAACAATATATCTAAGAGCTATGTACTGAATGTTATGATCACACAGCCATATACTAATTTAAGTGTATACACAATCATAAACAAATTCACAAGTTATCATGCTTTTTTCAAGTTTATAATGAATCAAAATGCAACAGTAGGTCTATATACGGACAATTAGCTTGATTCATTAATCATAAATGATTCACTATGAACTACTTAATCCAGGACAAGACATGACATCCTAAGTTTATAATGCTACCGATGCTAAATGGAAGGCTTTCCCAAACAGAAAACAGGATAGCAACAATTAACCAACAAACAATTTTTTGTTTTAAGTACGATAACCTAATTTTCAATTTTCATTTGAGGCATTAAACGGAAGTCTATAACTGCTCCTTCAATGAATCATAAACCTCTGTAAAATTATCAGTCCAAGAAGCAACCTCTTTTTAAGGCAGCTTGGACATGTAATTTATAATTTTCGTTGTATGCTGCAAAAGCCTATAAGCATTTAGATGACCGCCTTTGGATAAGTCACTGAACAAGTGCTGGACATCAAAGAAGTTAATACATTTTCAAGAAAGGATCTTATAATGGCTGATAAAGGCCCTTTTATATTTTAACATCTGTTGCCAATGGTTCTAGGCACCCGTCATAAGAAAATGAAACAATACAGAAAGGTTGGACACATAACAAATATCAAAGAAATTTCATAAATAAACAAAGACAGCTTGTAAAAAGGAAAGACATGATAAGATTATCAGATGGGAGGTTCCGAGACATACCTATGGCTAGGATGACGGCATTCCAACATTCTTAAGAAATAATGAATATCCAACAAGGTTCAACAATCAACACAGATCAGATGACAAAATGAACTTACAAAAATAATTAACAGGAAGACTCTCAACCATAACTATGGCTAATATGTCCGTGTATGGTAGAATGGTTTACACAGTTAACACAACATGGAAACATTTATGATGATGAAAGCAACCATATGTAGAACCTAAACTTCCCTAGAGGTACAAGAGAAGACTTTGTTGGTAATTTTTAGCTTAAAGCTTTCCTGTTTTTTTAGGCTACGAATCTTCAATAGCATCAACGTCGCCACTCATTTGGAAAACTCAATAGAATTAGGAATTCAGGAATTCATATGATTAGATAGTAGATATCTACTAACACACTTTTTTTTTTTTTTTTTTTTTTTTTTTGAGAATATACTAACACACTTACTCATGCCCAACTTTCTAACATTAATTTCAGCACCCTATATTATGTACAAAACAGCAACTTAGCATAAATTGCAGATCAAGGGGCGCTATTTCCTATAGTTTTCACACCAACAAAATTATTGCACAACTACACAGCATCTTCAGACTTGCTTCGGTTTTCCTTTTCTTAAGTTTCACAGGGCATAAATCAACGACAATCATAAAACATTAAAGCAATAAAATAAAAAATAAAAACTTTCATCAAGAACATAAAAAACCCAAACATTAAAACCCCAAAATAGCGAAGAGAATGCCAAATTCAATCAACTAACAATCACAATAACCACCCAGTTCATAAATTTCATCAAGCTCCAAGAATTCTCCTTTGATTTTTTTTCTGAACACATAAAAGAATGGTTGGTACTATATGATTGCAAGTTACCTGAGGAAAAGGGAAGGAAAAAAGAGACGGTAGGATCAAAGGATGACCATAACAAAGATGATATAATGAGACCCACTTCTCATTTTGTTGATTGTGAACTTTTTTTTTTTTTCTGAGAGAGAGAGAGAGAGAGATGGAGACAGAAGAAGCAGCATGACCTCCATCAAAGAGGAAAAAGAGAATCTGAAAGCAGCGAAAATGGCGGGAAATTTCAGCCAAACGAATAGAAAACAAATATAAACGGTTTTTGCCATCTCATTTGAATAAGTGAGATGGAGATAGGACAGGTTGTTACTGTTAGTTAGAACCGAGTTACTGCTAAATTCTGCCTATTATTATTATTAACGAACATAGCGTTAGTATTGTTGATGAGTTAGTAGTTTTGGGAAAGTCCCACATTTTAAGGAGCACACGTTCTGTTTTTTAAGAAAATTGGAGTTTTAATTCCCACATTTTAAGGAGCACACGTTCTGTTTTTTAAGAAAATTGGAGTTTTAATTTTTTTTTTCTATGAACATTATAGAAAATATGGAATTTTATGATCATCTGTTACATTTTTTTTTTTTTGACTTGATACAAGATCCAATATCATTGGGACAAGAGGGGGCAGTTAACGGTTAGTATTTGAAAATCATTTTTGTAAACCACCACCAAGGGTGAGTTTCACATACCTAAGGAGGGGAGGGGTATTGAACCCATGACATCGACCCTTTAAGAGCAAAGTGCTTTTGCCACTTGAGTTAGGCCTCAAGTATCATTTATTACATTAAAAAAACTGTTTTTCAATTTATAATAAAAAAATTTCTAGAGTTTTATATTAAAGGGGAAATTACATAAACAACCTCAATCTTTGGGAGTACTTTCAAATAAAATCCTATCCAATTTTTTCTTTCAAATATAACCACAACCTTTAAAATGTTATAAAAAAAAGCCCTCATTGGATGATTGTACTGGTAACAAGAGATGAAAATATTTTTTTTATGATCCTTGGGTCCACTTGGATGACTGTAGTAGTAACAGGAGATGAAACCGATGCATTTGCCCCAAAATTGATATTTTCTCCCCCTCCAATTGAGTATTTCATTTTGAATTAGCAGACTGTTTACACAGATAAAAGTGCAACTTAGTTATTACAACAAAAAATTCAGCACACTAGGTATATGAAATTTCAATAAAAAACTCAGCATTACTAGTACAGTCATCCAATGAGGGCTTTTTTTTTATAACATTTCAAAGGTTGTGGTTATATTTGAAAGAAAAAATTGGATAGAATTTTATTTGAAAGTACCCCAAAGATTGAGGTTGTTTATGTAATATCCCCTATATTAAATTATAAGATAATTTTTTAATTAATTTGATTGATAATTTTTTAATTAATTTGATTAGTTAAATTTTTTAGCTCATTAGAGCATCTCCAATAGACTCTTTATTTAAGTAAAATTCTTTTATTTTAAAGAGTGAAACAAAAAAAAATGGTCTCCAATACACTGTCTATATTTTTATTTTAGAGTAGAGAGTTGGTTTAGCTCTCTACAAACTTCACTCTTTACTCTATAATATTTTAATTCCCCATGTAGAATTTAATTGATGTTTATCTATTTATTGAAAATAATTTTCTCTTTCATCAAATGGAAGAAAAAAATTAAATAAATAAAGGGAAATCTTGTAAAAAATAAAGGAGAAAGAAATTAAGCATAAATGTTTATTGGATAAAGCAAAATGAAGATTAAAAATATATAGAGTCTATTGGAGTTGTACAAATTTCTTCACTCTCTATATTTAAAAATTCCTTTAGATGCTCTTTATTGAGCAAAAGATATTCTTTAAAATAAAGAGTACTATTGGAGATGCTCTTAGACATGGAATACAAATATTAAAATAATAAAATTTCTTTAAAAATAATTTAATTATAATAAATGCAAATATATAAAAGAAGAGTTTACAATTTTTTTTTATAGCTAAAGAGTTTACAATTCAAATTCATCACAATATATATATATATATATATATATATATATATATATATATATATATATATATATATATATATATATATATATATT
>CATIWK010367665.1:0-15869 GCA_949634005.1 Mallotus japonicus
CCAGTTATTACCCTGGGTGGCAACTC
Source organism: Mallotus japonicus (assembly GCA_949634005.1). Classification (NCBI taxonomy): domain Eukaryota; kingdom Viridiplantae; phylum Streptophyta; class Magnoliopsida; order Malpighiales; family Euphorbiaceae; genus Mallotus; species Mallotus japonicus. The sequence goes on from CATIWK010367665.1 coordinate 27, forward strand.
CATCATCTCCACGCTATGTCTTTGTGATATAGTAGTGTGTTCCCTAAAGCCCTGAGCTTAAACAGTGTCGCGGTTGCAAGAAACTTGGGCGCGCGCTAAACCCCGCCGTCTACAACCCTACAAGTATATTCCTATTCTATATTCAATATAATTCCTAAATAAACAGTAACTTGCAGAGAAAGGAAGCCCAAACCAAATAGAAGAAGGAGTCTCAGATTAGGAAGTAAATGCTCACGAATTGGACAAGTCCTACAAGTAAGAGGAATCCTATTCCTCTTAGGTTTGTTTATCTCATTCTCTATAAATACTCCTTGCCCTCTCCCTTAATATTCATTCTATTCTATCTAGCTATTACTCTCTTTATCTCTCTAAAAACTCTCTATACATTCTCTAACTTAAGCATCAGAGGGTTAGTGGGGGGAAACCCCACATCTCACCTTGCTTCTTATTGGTTGCTTGACTGCAGGACTCGGAGGTTCCAAAAATTAAGTTATCAATTAATATCCTAACTAAATAAGAAAAAAATCCTTCTTAAATAAGAAAATACAATTCTACCTAAATAAGAAAAGATAATCCTGATTACATTCGGATTTACAAAATACAGCATCTTGTAGTGCACTTTTCACCAGGATGAAGGCCGAATTGACGCAAGCACAGAACATGAAAGTTATAGCTCTTGACATAATCTTTAAGTTGACATCTTGAATCGCTACATTTGGATCTATATTGAAAGAGATATGGCCCATTTACTACCATATTTGCAGTCTGCCCAGTTCTGCACGCGTCCTGAGAATCTTTCATAATTTTAGCCCATGAATAAGATCAAATCAGACCCAGACATCTTCACCAAAATTGTATATCTTTCTCTTATCTTTCCACCCCATATTAAATCAACTCAATCTGATTTCTGTAGAGAAACTTATGACTAAAATACTAAATCAGGATACCAAAAGACGAATTAAAAATTAAATCTAGGATTACATGAGGATCATATCACCTCTCCCATGATGTATTGCTTCCTAATTATAAACTTCAGGCTATATCACCGGATTAGTCCTACCAAAAATTTATTGATTAGGAATAATTTTATTATTACTCAAGTTATTACCATTCAGGCCATTATGGCCATTGTAATTTATTCCACGATTAATAATCCCCAAGTCTTCCCTCCTAGGTGGAGGGATGTACCCGTCATCAATGAAAACTTGGATTCCCTCAAAATTTTGTCTAGCAGCTGAAAATTAAGTTCTTCATGATGCTGGACCATTGTTTTTGGAGCAGAATTTTCATTCCCTTACTTGAAGAGTTGTTCATTTGTTTTGGTAAACGAATTTACGATTTCTTGCAAGAATTTTTTAATAATATAATTTATCTATAAGATTGAATCTTGAATCAATTTCAAACCTTCTGCATAAATAGCCTGAGCACTAAAGCCTTTACTAGTAGTATAAATAGCCTCCAATTTTTTACTATAGAGCCAATAGGTGCCTCACTTTTATTTTGGTCATGAGGCATCAAATCTTTTTTCGGTTGCTTTCTGAGATCTTAACCTGTGTTTTCAGATGAGTTGTTGGATGAAACTTTAACTTCGAAAGTATCTTTTCCACTTCTTAATTTCGTCATTTGGCTGGAACTCATCTCATTGGGCGTGCCAAAAGATTGTTAGTGAATTTTTTAAATGGATTGAGCGGAGTGTGCTAGAGGAATTTTTCTTCAATGAATTCTGACTTTTTTCAGATGATTTTATAGGTTCCCAAACTCCTTTACCACAATTCGTTTGAACTCCAATGAGATTCTTACAAATTTAATTGAAGTGTGTTATACAGACAATGAAAAAGGAAACTTTGTATTGATGAAAAGTTATTACAAGCTGATAGGAAAAAAATAGAATAACAAAGAAACAAAACAAGGCTATTTGTAATCTATAGGCTAGAAAGAAACAGTAATTGTTAATTGGTCTATGATCTAGTTGATGATGATTGATAATAATTATTGAATTAATTGATTGATTAATGCCCCAATGATTTTTCTCTGCCTCTATTTATAATTACAAAATTTATTTCTCCAATTAATTTTCTTCTAAAATGTTATCATCAGTTTTGGTGAAATAAATTTACGTAATCTTTTCATTACGTGATTCACATTTCCAAGTCATTCAACAGTCAACTTCTACTTCTCCATAATCTTCTATCTTTGCCATTAAGTCACGTGGGTAAGGGCTGGGCTTTAGTTATTTTTAGGCTTTAAAATTTAATTAATCCAAACTGTGTCATAATTAATGAGCCTTAATATAACATAACCCAAAATTAAAATATGGGCCCAAATAGGGGAAAAGGGATTAAGGATTACAATCCTTGAAATAACTCATTTTAATAAATATATTAAAATGAAAAATAAATAAAAAGGGAATTGGGATTAAGGATTACATCACGTTTAGAATTTCCTATTCTATTAAATACATTAAAAATAGCCAATAACGCCTAGCTCAAATGGCAAGGTGGAGGCACCCATGACCAAGAGGTCATGGGTTCAATTCCTAAAGTACACATATCAAGACTCTTGGCCTTGATGTACCACTAGGTAGAAATCTCACACTCTCTCTACATATATAACTAATATAGTAATAATAATAATATTAGATAACATATTAGAAAAAAAATAAGATAGATATTCATGTATGTATATATATATATGAACAACTTTTATTTTCTATATATATAAACACACATAGAGTGTGTTTTGTTTGTAATCTTCAATTGTTCAAAAAAATACATAAAAAATAGAAAATAAAAATAAAATCTTATTCTAATAATTCCTACAAAACAAAGATTAGTACACAAATACATGGAAGCATACTTCACATTTATAACAATTATATATATTCCATTCATTCACATCACAATAAATTAAGTTAAACAAACTAAAATAATAAAAAGCACCAAAGCAAGTAAATAAGTATGGATGCTAATAAATGAATTTGTATGATAGCTGAAAGATATCTCCCTGTGCTTTGCCATGTGTGAGTGCTTAGCCATGGTTAAAGTTTATGTGATAGTGCAGCTTTTGCTGCTATATTGCAATGCTATTAGAGGTGTTCCCATTTCCAGCCACCATCCCCACCATGAGCCTCTCCAAACCACTATAGTTCATTTGATACCCATTCACTCTCCTCCATTAGCTCACTTGCTATTACCTTCACTGGTTACGTTCCAGCTCACTCAAGAGCAAACACTAAAACCGAAAGTGTAAACAAGGAGAAATTTCATGTTCATGTTCAAGTTCTCCAAGTAAGAGATCAAGTATCGAGGAAAATAAGGAACTCAATTATTGGGCTTTCTTTTGAATCAATGGATTGTCCTTCTATTTAAGCAACGTCCTCGTTGTTGTCATTTGTGTGGTTTTCTCACACAAAAAACCAAGAGTTGCTATAATTATGAAATTAAGGAAGAAGCCTCCCTCCAAGTTAATAACCTAGCAGCGTACGATTCTCCGTTTCTTGCCTGGCCATGGAGGAAATTTGTAGCTCACCTCTATCCAACTAAGTCAGCAACCAGGAGTCCAACTTCTCTAAAACAGAGAACTGTGAAACTTTTATTGAATCACTTCTGCTTGGAAGCGTGTCAACCTCAACTCTATGATGTTGAGTGTGAGTCTATCCACCAACCAGAAGGGATGACATCACGTAAGGGGAAAGGACAAAGTATTGAGCCACTAAATAAAGCTCATGCAGCCACTACTGTCAAGAGTCATAATGCCTATATGAGTAGTAGTCAATCAAAATCCCTAGGGAAAGATACAGTTGATCTTGTTGGATGTCAAAGGAAAAAAATACTCATTACTTTAGAGCCCAAATTCTGATTTGGGAGAGCAAGCTTGCCCAGGAAAATCTGAAGCCCACTCAAGCAGTCTGCATAGAAGCCATCTTTCAAGAGAGGGCACTGTCACTGAGAAACAAATTAGGCTTTGGAGTCCTGGATCCTTTTCTTAGAGACAATTTGTATGTCTTAAACCCATAAGTCTTTAGTTTATTATTTATGTTAGGTTATTTTGAGACACTAATTTGTGTGTCAACTTTTTTTCTGTGTTTTAGCGTGGTCATAGCCGAGGTCTCTTACATGATCTTAGTATTAGTAAGGGGAAGGACTTTTGACTCCCATAAATCATCCATGGTCCTAGGAACTGAATGCTTCTGTATTTCTAGCCTTTGGGCTTTCTCTTAATGCAAATTATTGGTTTAAAAAAAGTATGGATGCTAATGAAAATGCATGATTTAGGTAATTGATTAGGATGAATACTTGAAGTGATTCTCACATCGCCCAAATTGGGTGATTAATCACAAAGTTATTAGTATTGTTCACAAAAAAAAAATTATATGAATGCAAGTGATTAAATAAATAAATGTACAAAAGATAAAGTGAATAAATATTGTTGAACCTTGAGGGGTAAAATAATCTTTTTTTTTTATTGTTACAATTAATTAAGTAAAATTATATTTAATCCTTGTGCTTAAGTGTTTATATTCAGGTTATTTAAAAGTGCACAAGCTAAGAATGAAAAGTCAATATCCTTGTTTTATCAAGTCTGCACACTTTTCATGAGTGATGACAAATGCTTCATAAGTGATGATTGCGCTGAAATCAAAGATCGAATTTTTCGTCAAAATCTAAAAATCAAATTTGGTCAAAAATGATGAAAATCTTCATTACAAGTGATAACAAGCAATTACTAGCCATCAGAAAAATTATTGGAGCAAAAATCAGAAAATCCAAGTCACAAAAATTTAACAAAACAGAAGGCTTTTCATGAGTGATGACAAAATTTGTCATGAGTGCTGACGACCAATTTCAAAAGTGGCAGAAAGTTTCATGACCAGTGTCATTACCAGTTCACTACTCATGAAAACGTGCGATTTCAAATTTCACCTTGCGCTCAATTGTCATGAGTGATGATGATTTTTCATGAATCATGACAAATGTGTAGAGCACTTTTTTCTGGGTGATTTCAAATGGCTCTATTTGCATTAAGTGCACCTCTAAAAACTCTTTTTCTCTGAAAGGATATAAATACCACTCTGAAATCAGCTGGAGATTATTGATGGAGTTTAGCAAACACATTTAGAGCAAACTTTGAGCATTTAATCTTGAATTCATTCTTCAACCACCTAAATCTTCATCTTTAATTCTTGTAATTTCTTTCTATCTCAAGAGTGCTCTTGAGTGTGGGTTGGTGAGTGTTTAATTCCTTTATTCAAAAGCTCAATAGTGAGATTGAGTGAGTTAGGTTAGGGTTTTAATCACTTGAAAGCTAAAAGGATTGTTCTTAGCACTTGGGTTTGAGTATGAGCCATAGAAAACACTTGGGTTTGAGTGTGAGCCTTGGAAAAACACTTAGGTTGGAGTGTGAGCCTTGGAAAACACTTGAGTAGCTTTGATTTAAGCTTGTAAGGGTTTGATCTACACCTTGAAGTAGATTGATAGTGGATTGAAATTCTCAACTTATGGTTGAGGAGAGGACGTAGACTTTGAGGGCCGAACCTCTATAAATTCCTTGTGTTTTTCTTGCTCATTTTCCTCATTCTATTGTGACCAAATTTTGTTTTTAGTTTTCTCTTTGTGAAAAATCAAAATTACCTATCTAGCTCAAAAAGCCAATTCAACCCCCCCCCCCCCCCCCCCCCCGGCACTTGTGGAATTACAAATATATTTTATTAAATGTTGACTATTAAATAAATGAATAAAATAAAATAGGAAAAATTACATAAAAACCCTAATCTTTATACTACTTGCAAATAAAACCATAATTTAATTTTACTGTCAATTTTACCCATAAGGTTTCAAAAGTTTGCAAAGCTAACCCTCCGTTAAAAATTCCTTTAACGGACAGTTGACGTATCCGTTAGTGGGATCCATTTTCTGACAAGTGGGACCAACAGGTGTTGACTGGATTTGAATAATTACATATAGAGCCTAACCTTTATTAAACTTGCAAAATAAAACCAAACATAAAATATTTAAATAATTTTAATAAAATAAATATTAGCAATAAGTATGAAATTCAATGCTTTATTATTAATAAAATATTCTTAAATATTTAAAAAATTTCTAATAATTACAACACATAATATAACATATACTTTAAAATTAAGAAAAATATAAAAATATGAAAATTCAAAAAAGTACTAAAATGGATAACTTATTAGTGATAACTAATTAAATTAGTTTTGTGATTAATTTCACTGCAATTTGATAAAATTAAAACTAAAACTAGTCTATACAAAAATTATTTTTATTATTTTTACGTATTTTATTATAAAAATTTTCTTACTGTATTTTTTTGAATTTTTAATATTTTTATATTTTTAAACTTTTTATTTTTTTTATTGTAAAAGCAGATACAAGAAATTTTTCATAATAAAATACATAAATATAAACATAAAAATAAGTTTTTTTTAATTTATAAAATAGTTTTAATTTTATCAAATTGGAGTAGAATTGATCTCAAAAAAATTTCATCAATTTTTATATTTTTATATATTTTAAATTTTAAAATATATGTTAAATTATGTTTCATATTTCTTTATGAAATTTTTAATATTTAAGAATATTTTATTAATAATAAAGTATTAGATCTCTTACTTATTTCTATTATCAAACTGGAGTGAAATTAATCACAAAAGTAATTTTATTAGTTATCACTAATAGGTTATCCATTTTAGTACTTTTTTTTAATTTTCATATTTTTATATTTTCTTAATTTTAAAGTGTATGTCAAATTATGTGTTGTAAATTTTTAGAAAATTTTTAAATATTTAAGAATATTTTATTAATAATAAAGCATTGAATTTCATACTTATTTCTATTATTTATTTTATTAAAATTATTCTAATAATTTTAATAAAATTTTAATTAAAATTATTTAAATATTTTGTGTTTGGGTTTATTTTGCAAGTTTAATAAAGGTTAGGGTTCTATATGTAATTAGTCAAATCCAGTCAACGCATGCATGTCCCACATGTCATAAAATGGGCCCCACTAACGAATACATCAGCTGTCCATTAAAGGAATTTTAATGGAGGGTTAGCTTTGTAAACTTTTGAAACGTTGTGGGTAAAATTGACGGTAAAATTAAATTGTGGTTTTATTTACAAATCGTGTAAAAGGTTAGGGTTTTTAATGTAATTTTTCCAATAAAATAAAATAAAATGGAATAAATAATAAGAAGAATATTTTTAATATAGCCAAAATAAATTATTCACATAATAAATATTCAAAATTATATTTTTAAGGCAAAAAAGATTATCTTCATGTATAAATCTATATTTTATATTAAAAATATAAAATATAAAGATATGCTAAGACATAAAATATTTGGTAAAAGCATACTAGAACATAAAATATAAAAATGCAAGTTTTGTATCACAAATATAGACTTTACATTAAAAATATCAACTTTATAATAAAAATATAAGTTTTATGATAAAAATGTGACAAAAATATAAATTTTATATTTAAAATATAAACTTCACATAAAATGCAAACTATATATTAAAAATACAAACTTTATATTAGAAATATTAACTTTAGCATAAAAATGTAAACTTGATATTAAAAATTTAAACTTTAAGAACAAAATGGATACTTCACATAAAAAAATGTGAAATTTAGTATAAATATGCAAACTTCAATATAAAAATGCAAACTTTCTTAAATAAAAATAACAAAAATGTAGCCTTTAAGATGTAAATGATGAAGATGATAGCAAATAACACAAAAATGCAATAATCACATAAATAAATATTAAACAAATAAACAGACACTCTCGGATTTATTTCTTTAACTTCACACCATCACCAAATCACCACTTCACACATATATTCACCAAATCACAATTTCAATACAAATAATGTAATAATAATGAAAAAATGCATGGAACAATTTTATGATGATAAAAATGATGAAAACGAAATAAATAAATAATAATAAAATATGTAAAGATGAAGAGAATGTGATTAAGAAAATAAAAAATAAAAATAAAAATAAAGATGAAAATAAAATGATTGAGAAGATTAATAAAATGAAGAAAATAAGGTAATAAAATAAATAAATAAAATAAAATTTTCTAAAATAAAATAAAAATGTAAAATGTATTAAAAATGCAATTTTTGATAAAAATAAATAAATAGGCCTTCAGAGGGCTTATCATTGATGAGTACTTTGGCAAACCAGCACTTCATTTGGATTTTTAGTTCTAAAATTCTAGAAAAATGAGAATTTGGTGTTCAGAAAAACGAGTTTCCACGAGTTGTTCACCCTTGTTTAAAAGGGTTGATAGCTAAAAACAGCAATTTTTAATGCTTTTGGCTAGTGAAAATCTCTAAAAATAGTCATAGAAATTGTCTAAATAATATTAAAATATTAAAAAATTCGCCAAAAATCCTCTGAAATATAAAAAATGATTAATTTATAGAAAAGTTGTACCAACGTGAAAAACTACGTGCATGGATAAGAATCCACGCGTGTGGTTTTCATGATCAACACGCATGTGAATAATTGATCCATGAGTGTAGATAGATGAACCGTATGGGTTTTTTAAGACCCACGCATATTCATCAGCTCTATTTTTTTTTTCAGATCACTTTTGGGTCATTTTTGAAATCTATAAAGTTTCAGGGGTCTTTTTGGGCCCACTAGATCTGGTTCGGTGAATTTTCAGGGTTCTTGGGGTTTTTCGTGCACTTAAGTTTGATAGTGAATCGAACTTTTGAAACTTCGGTTTGGCTTTTTAAGGCCTTAGTTTAAGGTTTTTGAGCCCTAGTTTCATACCTAAGGTCCGGTTTTCAAAGTATAACCCTTGCTAGGACGTTTCAGAAAAAGGTTTGGTCTTTTGAGCTTTCGGTTTAATGAATCGGGCTCCCAGTTCAAGGATTCGGGTGTCTGGTTCACTGATTCGGATGCTCGATTTATTATTTGCAGCAAGGGGATCCTTTATCTCCTTACCTGTTTATTATTTATGCAGAAGGACTATCTACTCTTATTAAGCAAGCTGAACTTGATGGCTCTTTGCATGGGTGTAAGGTTTGTCATGGTGCCCCTACTATCTCTTATTTATTATTTGCTGATGTCAAAATTATTTTCTTCAAAGCCTCTAATGTTGAGTATGTTTCTATGAAGAATATGCTTGTGCGGTATGAAGTTGATTCTAGCCAAGCAATTAATTTTCATAAATTAGACATTTTTTTTCAATTCTAATGTAGCTCGTGATTTAAGAGATAATATTAAAGTTTTGTTGGGAGTGTCTAACCCCCTGAACAATAATATATATCTTGGGTTACCTTCGCTTATTGGGAGGTAAAAGCAGGTTATTTTTAGTTTTTTGAAAGATAAGCTTTGGCAAAGATTATTTAGTTGGCATGGTAAACTACTCTCTCAAGCTGGTAAGGAGATTCTTTTAAATTTTATGGCTTAAGCAATCCTTTTATATTATATGAGTACATTTCCACTACCTGTTTTGTTGTGCAATGAGCTACAAAGAATTATGAATGCCTTTAAGTTAGATTCTAGTCTAGATGATAGAAAGAGAATTCATTGAACGACTTAGAATAGAATGTGTTTAGTGAAGGAATTTAGTGGCTTAGGTTTTAGGTATTTACAGTCCTTTAATGTTGCCATGCTTGGTAAGCAAGCTTAGGGTTTAGTTGCTAAACTTAATCCTCTTGTGTCTCATATTATCAAAGCTAGATATTTTCCATAAGGAGATTTCTTTTCGGCTCAGCTAGGGGCTAACCTAAGCCTTGTTTGGAGGAGTATTTGGAGCACTAAATCAATTCTTGCTAAGGGGTATAGGCGGCGTATTGGATTAGGTAATATGATAAATATTTGGGGGGATGGCTGGATTATCAATAATAATCATTTTAAACCGGTTACACCAGTTAAATAAGGCTTAAAAGACTTAGTGGTTAGTGATCTTTGGGTTCTTAATAAATGTGAGTGGGACTTGGAGTTGTTAGAGGAGGTTTTTGAGACTAAAGATGTGGCTAACATTCTCTCTATTCCATCTGGTAATATTGAGTTTGAACATACACTTTTTGGCACTTTGATAAGAGTGACTTTTATACTGTCAAATCGAGATATAGGCTTGATGCCCATGCTTTTTTAGATGGTGAAAGAACTACGGAAGGAAAGGGCTAGGCTTAGTTTTGGTTTTTCAATTTACCACTAAAGGTAAAGACATTTTGTTGGTGTGTGTTGAACCTTGAGGGGTAAAATAATCAATTTTTGATTGTCATAAATAATTAAGTAAAATTACATTTAATCTGTGTGTTAAGTGTTTATATTCAGGTGGATTAATATTGCAAAATTCATGTTCAAACTCAAGCAATGAAGAGACAAGTTGTTAATTTTTCTAAGACAGCAGATCTATCATAAGTGATGATAAAGCCATCATTAGTGATGACTGAGCTGGAATTGAAGATTGAATTTTCCGTCAAATTCCGAAAGTCAAATTTGGTGAACTATGATGGGAATCTTCATTATAATTGGTCCCAACCAAATTCCCATCATCGAAAAATTTTTTAAAGCAAAATTACGAAGGTCCAAAATTGCAAATTTCCATTTTTGGCCGGGAGCTGTCATCATCACAGTCATCACCAGTGTCATAAGTGGATGAAGTCATGAAAAATAGGCGATTTTGAATTTCTCCTTGGCGCCTGATTGTCATGAGTGACGACGATTTATCATGAGTGATGACGCGTGAACTGGTCATTTCCTCGGGAAAATTTCCAACGGCTTTTTTTGCATTTAATGCTTCTCCAACAGCTCTTTTCTTCTATGAGGGTATAAATACAAGTTATTTTTCAGCTGGAAAAAAAGAGGGAAGTTGAGCATCAATCTTTAGAGCTATCTTTAAGCATTCAACCTTGAATTTATTTTACAACCACCCAAATCTTTATCTTTATTCTTATAATTTCTTTTCAACTCAAGTGTGTTCTTGAGTATGGGTTGATGAGTGTTTAATTCCTTTATTCAATAGCTCAACAGTGGGATTGAGTGAGTTAGGTTAGGGTTTTATTCACTTGTAAGCTAAGAGGATTATTCTTAGCATTGGGTTAGAGTGTGAGCCTTGTGAAAACACTTAGGTTTGAGTGTAAGCCTTGGGAAAACACTTGGGTAGCTTGGTTAAGCTTGTAAGGGTTTGATCTACACCTTGAAGTAGATTGATAGTGGATTAAAACTCTCAACAAGTGGTTGAGGAGAGGAGTAGACTTTGAGGGCCGAACCTCTATAAATCCTTGGAGTTTTTATCTATCTTCTACTTCATTTTATTCAGCTATTACTCTATTTTTGGTGGCTCTTGTGAGAAAAACGAAAATCACCCATTAACTTCAAAAAGCCAATTCACCCCCCCTCTTGGCACTTGTGGAATTACAGTGTGCTTATAGTAATTTGTTGCCCACATAGGGAAAGCTTTTTCTTTGTGGTGTTTCGATTAAGAATAAATGTGTGCATTATGGAGAATTTAGTGAGCATTTGCTTTTATGTTTTTTTAGATTTTCCTTTTGTTATTGCTTGTTGGGAGGAAGCTGGCATTAGTTTAACTAATATTACTACTGATAGTTTTGCTTCTTAGATTAAAGATATGTTTGGTAATAGAGATTTTGATTTTAAGATCAAGGTATGTATGGTTCTTTGGAGTATATGGTAGCAAAGAAATAATTTTTCATGGAATGTGAAGCTTATTCCTCCTGTCGTCTATGTGCAGAATATTTTGGATTTTCTTACTCAGTTTGTCTCAGAAAATGCAGCTATTTATGGGGTCGTGCGATTTGCACAATATCGGCAAACAGTTCGGTGGTCTCCTCAAATGGTCGGTCTGCTTAACATGAATATAGATGCTTCAATTGATGATGGGCATGGTATTGTTGGCCTAGGAATGGTTTTGCGTGACAACCAAAGGAGAGTTATTGTGTGTTGGTCTCGGCAGTTGACTACTAGACTATCTCTGAAATTGGTAGAGGCAATCTGCCTTAAGGAAGCTTTAAGTTAGCAGTGGGATTTTGCAGTTGAGAGAGTGGTTTTAGAAACTAATGTGAAGCTGGTAGTGGATGCGTTTAATCATTTTATCTCTGATTTGTCTGAGTTTGGTAGTGTTATTCAGTCTTGTCATGCCCTTACTCAAGTTTGCCAAGTTATTTCTGTTGGCTTTGCTCATAGGCAAGCAAACGTTGTTGCACATGCTCTAGCCCATGCATCGCGTTCTCAAGCTTGTTTTAGCATGTGGCAAAAGCCCTCCTTTGTTTATTAGGTCGCTTTTAACTAATGATGTTTTGAGTTCTTCTAAATTATTATATTCAAAAAATTAAATACGAGTATCGAGGAAAACACCAACACTGCTTCTTTCCTTATATTTGGATGTCTTACAGCTGATTTAATTGGTGTACTGGCAAGCACACTAGCCAACAGCTATAAAAATAGATACTCCGTGCCACCATTGATGACTAGAATTTATGGTGTAGAACAAATTTTTCAAGTTGTGATCAGTAGTAAAATCGAGGATCCTTATAATCTTTCTTTCAGGTTATGCACATTTTTAGACAAAATGAAACTCACATTGAAGAAAAAGTGAAATTATCTTCTTTAAGTTCCACTCTATTACACAAGCTTTTTGGAGTGACATATCCAAACCAATTAAAAGATCAATTGATTTTGGAGAAAAAAAGTGCTGAACATAGTGTTGAAACAGTTGAAACATCGCAGTTAGTTAAACTTCCTTAGACCGCTATATCAGTTGGGCAAGTACAAGTTGACTTATTTCGAGAGGAGTCACCTTTCAAAAAACATCAATCCAAGTTTTTTTTTAATTTTTTATGATTAGCTATTAATTTTATTCTATTTTTTAAAAATTTTATTGATTTTTTTTTTCCAGAATGAAGAGTCAACTCATGATGATTTAACATTTTATTTGACAGTCCATGTAGTTATGAGATATTGGAAAATTAAAAAAAAAACTATTTTCTCTTAGTTTTTTCCTTTCTTATATATATATATATATATATATATATACTAGTAAACAATCACGTGCTTCACACGAGAATAAAAAATATTTTAGACTCGTGATATAAGTAAATAAACTATCAAACTTATTATTATTATTAAATAAAAGTTTTAAAAAATAATTATTTATTTATATAACAATTTAATATAGCTATAATTAATTATAATTTTGATAAATCTTTTATTTAAATAATTATATGGCATTCTTTCAATATTTTTTATAATTAATTTTTCTCAACTCCAGAACTAATTTCATATAAAAAATAATATTTTATAATTAATTATTTCATAAAATCTATAAATTTTGATTTTAATTATTTACTTATTAAATTTAATATAGTAAGACTTATAAAATTATGTTAACTAATTTGATTTATATTAGATAAAATATAAGTAGACCTAATTAATTAGAAAAAAATATATAATTTAACAAAATTACTTGAAAATTCTAATTAATTTAATTTTATTAGAGATAAAATAAAAGTTAACATCATTAAAATAGGAAACATAATTTCAATTAAATTAGAATTATATGTTAATTAATTTTATTTTTATTAGAGATAAAATAGAATTTAATCTAGTTAGAATAGGAAATATACTTTCTGTTAAATTAGAATTACATTTTAATTTAGTTTTGTTAGAGATAAAATAGAAGTTAACCTAATTAAAATACGAAATATATTTTCAATTATATTAGAATTATATTTTAATTAATTTAATTTTTATTAGAGATAAAATATAAATTAACCTAATTAGAATAGAAAGTATACTTTCAATTAAATTAGAATGGTTGTTAGAGATAAGATAGAAATTAACCTAATTAAAATAGGAAACATACTTTCAATTAAATTAGAATTATATTTTAATTAATTAAATTTTTATTAGAGATAAAATAGAAGTTAACCTGATTAAAATAAGAAATAGACTTTCAATCAAATTAAATTATATTTTAATTAATTTAATTTTACTTTTATTAGTAAATGACTAAATTATTTAATTTTTATATAATAATGAGTGAAGGTTTTTTTTTAATTTTACCTGTCCCCCCTCCCCTGTGTACATTTATATATATATATATATATATATATATATAGAGAGTGGGGATCCACTTACACATGTGTAAACTTAATATATTTTACACAAAATCTCAACCATTGATTAAAACACATCTAATGGTTAAAATATCTAGTTAATTTTAGTAAATATTACTTTATTAAAATCTATATTATTTCTCCCATTAATTAATTATTTCCTAATTAAATCACTTTCCATTAACTTATATCATTACCTTATGCTTTTCTTTTAGATGTTTAAGTTTAATCATATTTTTTTTCATTCATCTAAAGCCTCAAAATAACCATTCGTTAATCTAGGAAAATTTTTTCATTCGCTTTCCATTTGATTTTATTATAATTATAAAAAACTAAGAAAATAAACCACAGATGCTAATTACATGAAATAAACAACTTGGCCCCGTTTATAAAGTATTTAACAGTTCACTATAATTAGCGGCCATCAAATTCAATGCAACAGTGAAGAAAACAAATGAGGATGATTTTTTTTATAAGCAGTTTTTTTTATTTCTTTTATCAAATGTGAGGAAAAAACCATTTATAAAGTATTTAACAATTCACTTTTTTTTTCCCTAAGCTCTTAACTCCACAAAATTAAATAGTATGCAAAGTCTTGTTTTGAGGGTTTAGATGGATGAAAAAAATATGTTTAAACTTAAATATCTAAAAGCAAAGTATGAGGTAATGATATGAGTTAATGGAAAATGATTTAATTAGGAAATAATTAATTAATGGGAGAAATAATATAGATTTTAATAAAGTAATATTTACTAAAATTAACTAGATATTTTAATCATTAGATGTGTCTTAATTAATGATTGAAATTTTGTGTAAAATATATCAAGTTTATACATGTGTAAGTGGATTTCTACTATATATATATATATATATATATATATATTTAAATTTGCTCGAGACAAAAATTGATAAAAGGGCAGTGGCAATTTTCCTGGATTTTTTTTTTTTTTTAAGTAATTCAAACGAAGAAGAGCAGGAAATAATTTTAAATTGTTTTAATGGAAGGTGAAGAAGTTGCCGCACAAGAAGCGTTAGAGCTGGATCTGAAACGTAAACGCCGGTGAGTATAATTGGTGTCACGGTTGGGGTTTCAGTCCCTTCATGCGATTATGAAAAATCTAAAAAATTTTGGCATTAGTTGACGTTTTTTTTTTTTTTTTCCCTCTTCTGCGACACAGTGAAAATGCTAGACGAATCGTTGCTGTTTTTTCGAAACGTAGGTAAGTAATGATTATGATTTAATTATTTGTGCATCGTTGTGTTATCCATGAGAGAATCGAACTATTAATTATTTCACGATTTTTTTTTTGAATTATTTCTTTGTTAGGTTATCCACAGTTGATGAATTAGCTGATTTTTTTTTAAACAACCAGTAGATATCATTAATTGGGAGAGAGGGGGCGCGGTTCGAACCGTACTCTCCTCAATCGGATGTCCAGATTTTTACTTTTTACATTTGTACTACTTGTGGGAAAAATTAGCAGATTTTGCTATTTGAACTTTTTTTTTTTTTTTTAAATTTCAGTTGTATAATCTGAGAATTTTATGTACAATTCAACAGATTGGTTAATGGAGTTGAGGCTATGGCTGCTAAAGAAAAGAAGGCACAGCACCGGGCAGCCATGCGCCGAAGGCGTGATCTTGTTAGTGCTGCATTAACTTACTACGCAAAGGAACAGGTTTTTTGTTGATTCTATTTCCAT
>CATIWK010367725.1:0-12551 GCA_949634005.1 Mallotus japonicus
ACTGTTATAAGGTTATATCGGATTATCGATCTTCACATAACTTGGGTAGTCATAATGTCTTGCTAGAGACCAATTATGACTTGTAGGCCTAAATAGGGATTTAGGCCCACTGCCAACGTTATGTGAACCTACAGGGTCACACACCTAGAACAGGCCCAAAACGAACATGAGTTTATTAAGCCCAGTTAAACTCTTTGGATATATATATATATATATATATATATTTAATTATTTATTTATGATAATTGTTATCTAAATAAATAATAATTATATTTCTGATTTTTTTTAAATAAAATTAGAATTAAATGTGGCATTTACCAAAAGGGGTTTTGGTAAGTGAATTGAGAATCCTATATATATGTGATGTTCTCTAGGGTTTTAAGTACGTCAATTTTATGAGCCACCAAAATTTCGTTTGTCTCTGCATCTTGAGAAAACGAAAACACAGAGAGTTTAGTTTGTTCTTGATTTTGTGAGAAAAATCAAGTAGTGCTAGCACACAATTCGTTTTGAAGGAAGGCTGTTCATGTGGATACCAGTAGAGGACGAATCCTGTTGGAGACGTCTCAGATCCGTTCACAAAAAGCAGAAAGCTCGAGGTAGGGTGTCACCGGTGTGAACATCCTCTATTCCTTCCAACAATCTAGCCTCTTCGGTCGATTGTGGTAAGTTTTGAAAAACCCTAACTAATCGATTAATCGAATTACATGAATTCGGGTTCGGGAACGTGATAAAAATTTTAATTTCCGCTGCGTTTTCTATCACGAAACTCAACAGTTTCCACTTTCCAACCCCACGAGTCTCGTTCTCATGTCACTTTAGCAGATGGTTCCTCTTCAAAAGTCCTTGGTTATGGCACTATTAATCTAACTCAAGTGAATATATAGATAAGAAAAGCATAGTAAAGAAGAGCTAAAATGAGTTTGTCGTGGAAAATTGAATTAAAAAATGATAAAAAAATTTTCATGATATTAAAAATTTTATATTCAATTTTTAACCACCGCTAAATTCAAAATAAATAAATAAATAAATAAAAGACTATCTGAAATTTTATTTTTGGTTCATTCTTATGCCAAAATATTTATATTAAATGAGATAAGTTTCTCATTTATTTTATCTACTTGATTATTCATATTTTTTAAAATAATTATTTTACAGAATGTGAATTTTATTTATTTTATTTTAGTATTCATATGTTTCAAATCAAATTTCTTATACTTTTAAATTTTTGTTAAAATAAATAGTAGACTGAAATAATAGTTTATTTTTTCAAGCATCTATTTTAATTAAAAAATTTAAACCTAAATAATTAGATGAGTTTTTATTAAGATGTGAGAATCTAAATAAAAATTATTACTTTTTTAGGAATAATTTTTCAGAAGATTATTTATTTTGAAATAAAATAAAAGATATTTTTATTTAAGATGTAGTAGGCTCGTAGCATAGCATGTGAGACATAAGGCGTGCGCATGTACTACCGATGCAAAAATAAAAAGAGATCCACCTTGCTGCACGGAGGAGCCTTGCTAAATGCTTGGTTTTTTAGCATACCTTGCCACCACATAATCACTGAGCTAAAGTCAAGCCCACCAAAACAAAATTTAACTTTCTAGTCAATTAAATATTTAGAGAAAAACTCAATTGTAATTTTTGTTTTTCAAAACAAAATATTAAAAAAAATTATAAAACAAAGATAGGCAATTTATTTAGTTGATATTTTCGGTGTCTGATAATTAAAGAGTTCTCACTATTTTAGAATTTGAATAGATGAATTTATAAGAGTCAAAACTCTCCATATATTTAAGAGAATGTAAATTTTTTGCCACTTGAATCAATATATGTCCATAAATAACTTTTTTTTTTAATTAGATAGGAGTATATCTTAATTATTTGATACATATAAATTATTAATTTAAAATAAGAAAATTTAATCTAAATTCTATATTTTAATAATCATGTATTAAATAATTAGAAAAGGTAATTAATAAAAAAATTTCTCCTATTTAATTAGAATATTATTTTTATAGTAAAAAGATAAAAGAAATTAAAAAAAAATTCAACAACAAACTCACATATGAACGAAAAAAACTCCTTTATGTTCAACGTAATCAAACGGCCATTAAAGACATGATATATTTGTCTTGAAGAATAAATTTGGTGTTTCTTTAGCAAAATAAATTAAAAAAAAAAAGCCAGAATGAGATAGAGAGATCAATATCCGTTCGATTAGCTAACAAAAATTGTTCTATATATATAAAGTTTCTTAGCTTTGGCATTAGATGGTGCATCAAGACATCCTAGTTAAATTGGAACCTCCGTAGCACCTATATCACATACCATAACTAAACGATTAAATAAGAAGAAAAACAAAATAAAAAAGAAGTTTGTACAACCCCAAAGGCAAGCCAAAACACAGTAGAAAGAAAAACTATTGAAATTTATAGTTATGGCAACCCATAACATCATTACAAAGCAAATCATTACATTCCATTGGGTAAGAGTGCCACCATTCTTCGCTATTAAGGAAATAGCCATGTTAGAGAGTTTGTCGGTAATCAAGTTTCCTTCGCGAAACACATGGCTGACATGAAACTAAATACAACTAAGGGAGACCAAGAACTGATGCCAATCCTTTCGCAATCGCTAGGGAACATTGTTGCACTTCATCTGAATCATACGAACAATATTGAGAGAATCAATTTCAGTCTATAATGGATTGAAGTTATACTAAATATCATAATGCACTACGACCATGACTACCCCCATTTCAGCTTCAAAAGCAAACTTGGTTCCTAAAGGAACAACAATGGAACCCACAACAACACCGTTATAAAGATGAAAAATACCACCTGCTCCTACCAAACCAGGATAACCATTAGCTGACCCATCCGTATTGACTTTGAACCAACCTAACGGAGGAGGAATCCAACAAATAGCTCAAAAGACAGGAGCTAATTTTGGAATACTAGCTATATGAAGTCGATTAAGGGTCAACAGATCCGATTGAGAGTTCTGCATATGTCCAACCTTAAAGACCTCTACTTCTTTAATGCATCTGCAAAGGTTATGAATGCTAACATTGTAGCATAAAGCTGCTCTTAAATGTAGCTTAATTAGGACATTCCATAAAAGCCAGAAAGAATAAGCAACACCCACTTTCCAAAGAATAGAAAGTTGACTTGAGAAGCGAACAGATGTAGCAAACTTATAGAGCTCAATAGGGGTTATAGAAATTGAAACCCAAACCCAGAAAAAGATCTTGTAAAGTTGTCCAAAAAGCCACGACATATGGGCAAGAGACTAAAACATGATCAACCAAATAATAGCCATTAGAGCAAAGATGACACCGAGAAAGAAAACACATGCCTTTCCATTGCAATATGTCATCTGAAAGTAAACATTGAAGAATATGCCTCTATAAGTCACGACCCCAAGCTACTTTAAGACTAGAATCTCTATAAAAATCAATAGCCCATTTACAAGTGAAAGCACCATTTAAAGAGAATCTCTAAGCAAAATGATCATGCTGAAAAGCTGAAAAGATCACATTATTAAGATCACTCACCACATCAGAAAAGGTGCTAGAGAAGTCATCCGTGAATTTTTCTTGTTTAAACCACATTTCAAGTTCGAGTTTTGGTATATACAATCATGTTAAATTAATTGTTAAAAGATTTTGTCATCTTTATAATTCTATTTGATTCTATTTGAACTAGACTAATTAAAATCTAATAAAATTTAAATAACAATGGTTTAGGAAAAAATATAGAATTAAAGCATCTATAGTTCAACTGATGAGGTAACTTGGATAGCAATTTCAGAGCATGACGTCTAATGGAGTTTGAAAACTGATAGCCATTGGGATAAAGCATTGTCTTCATAAGCACAAAAACATTAACATATTCGGCTAAGAACATAACAAAATCAATATCACAAAGATTACCCCTAAAACCTAACTATTTTCACCTCCTTGATCATGAGGTTTTGATGTTGATAAGAAGTACCAAAATGCCAGAATTCTTAGAAATTAATCTCAATGAAACTTGGAGCAAAGGAAGGAGAAAGCTTGGATGTGAAGGCAACATTGAGGACTTTTAAGAAATGTCCAAGAAGTATGTGCATTGCTAATGTATAGGTCTATAAAGAGTGGAGAATCAAATCAAATGGTTACTTGCACAAGGATGCATATCAGCTTCAACTTTTAACTCAATGATAACTTGATTAGAACACTTGCTTATAAATTTATAGAAGAAAATATTGGGTTCATCTACAATTCCACCACTCTGAATATTATTGACAGTGTTTCCATGTAATATCAACCTTAAAAGTGAAACTAAATATGTTTTCATGTACATTACACCCCAATATTGGTCCATCTTTATAAAATCATGCTAGATTTTGTGCTCATAGCTGGTCTATTATTCATCAACCAATAATCTAAATATTATAGTTATTAAGTATTCTAGCTGAAAACTAACAAAGCAGTCACCAATAATGCATTAACATTCTCATTTTAAGTTTTTTAATATACTTGCACAAATTTTTGACTCTACGTCATTTGAGGAATAATCCTATAATAACAATTCTACTTATCTAGCAACGCAAATATCGCATCATTAACAACAATGACACCATATGCTTGTATGCATTGACATGCAAATTTTTTTCATTAAGCTACAATACATATTTGACATCTTCCTATGTTGCTTCTTCTTTTTCAATTTTTAGTAAGTGGAAAATGGAACCAAATTACAATTACTAATTGACGTAAAACATTTAGCTGATTTGTATATGGACCGGATTGAGAGACATAAGTCTAAGCATGCATCCTGCAAGGTCTAAAATTATTATTTTTTTTCTCTATTATTGTAGGTTATTTTATTTCCTAATTTTATTGGGATTTTATTTTTATTTTTCTACTTTAGTTATAATTTGACTTTCCTACCTTACTAAGATTTCATTTTATTTCCTAATTAACATGGGTTGGTGGGTTGTGCCTTTTCTATAAATAAATGTCATATTCTTTTACTTTCAATCATCAATAATATAAGAATTTTTCCCTCAAAATTTATATTTTAAGTTTCTATGATTGAAACTTGTTTATTTTTCTTTAAGGCTTAGTTGTGTACGACTATGAGCTAATCTTATTCCAATAATACCGACCGTGCTATTAATGTCAAAGATTAGTCTATGATTATACTGTAGAATTTATAAGGCTAGTGTAGAAGAATGACCTAATGGAGAGTGAAGGCCAGTGGGTGGCTAGGTACCTTGAGGGATTGAAGCCTTAACTTAAAGATAAGATAGGTATATAGGTGCTATGCAACTTAAATAAGGCAAAAAATATTGTTTTGAAGGTAGAATTATTGATGCTAGACAAAAGGAGATATGATTTCTCTTGTAGGAGTTATAATAATGACAACTACAAAGCACATATTGACAAAGGAAAACCAGTGCAAGAGGTGGTAACATGTAACAATAAGTATATAAAAGATAAGGCTACTAGAAAGTAAAAGGTGATGGAAGATAAAAGGGTGCAAAAGACCACAAATCCATATGCTAAGCCAACACTTGAGAAGTGCTTCAATTGTAATCAACCTGATCATCGATCTAGTGACAATCCTTTTAGAAAAGCACAAGTTTACATGATTGACAGGGAGGAAGAGGAAGAAGATGAAATTTATTATGGCCCAAATGGTGATAATGATAGTATGAGGAAAAAGATGAAGGGCATACTTATATGGTGACAAAACTGATGTTAGCACCAAAGTAAGAGGATAGCACCCAACGACATTAACTATTATGACCAGATATACTATTAGTAACCATTTTTTTTATTTGATTATTGACAGTGGTAGCTATAAGATTATAATTGGAAGAGATACTGTGAAGACCTTGCAACTACCTATGGAGAAACATCCTAATCCATACTCAATTGAATGGATTAAAGCTGTTGAGAATATTTGAGTGACAGAGCGATGCAAAGTGCCTTTCTCTTTTGGCAAGTATAAGGATAATGTGTATTATGATGTTGTAGACATAGATGCTTGTCACTTGTTATTTGGAAGACCTTGGTAATATGACATCTATGCACAGCATGTAGGGAGAGAAAATATCTATAGGCTAAAAAAGAAAGGAACAAAGTTCACATTATTACTTATAAAAGGGATTCCTCGTCCCAAGACTTCAAAAATAAAGGGGCGAACTTTCTTTACCCTCACCCATTGAGAACAACAAGAAGGCCAAGAAAGTTCATGCCTTAATTGTAAAATAACTCTTGATTGCTAATAAAGAGCAAAAAGTAGTAAAGCATCAGGTTATAGTCAAGCCATTATTGGAGGAGTTTAGTGAGATTATACTATAAGAGTTGCTAGATGAGTTACCTCTAATGAGGGATACTATATTAACTTTATTCCTGAAGCTAGTTTACCAAATTTACCTGATTACATGATGAGTCCTCAATAACGTGAGATCCTAAAAGAAAAGGTGAATGAATTGTTGCAAAAGGGCTATCAATAAAATCGTGGTTGGGTACAAGTTTTCAATTTCCGGGTTGGATGACATGTTAAATCATTTGAGTAGAGCAACTATATTTTCTAAAATTAATTTGAAAAGTGGATACCATCAAATTCGAATCAGATTAGGAGATGAATGGAAGACAGTCTTGTAATAGCCCTAGAGGGGGGTGAATAAGACTTTTATGATTTTAAAAGATAATTAACAAAAACAGAAAGGAATTAGGATTGAGAAGAATGGACACAAGTATTTAAGGAGTTCAGTTTATCAACAAACCTACATCTCCACCTAACTCTCCCAAGTTAGGATTTTGCAATCATTACAATCTATTCTCTTATATTAATTTTTATAAATTGAGTTTTAAGGCTCAACTCAAACCTTACAAGCAAGAGTTTAGGATCATTCTTAAACTAAATTCCTAAGTGTTTTCAATAAGTGACACTTAAACCATACACACTAGAATAGGTCTTCACTTCCCTTTTTCTAACCCCATAAAATAAAATAAGAAGAAGCCTAATTATAACACACAACCCACACTCTAAAAGAGTATTTAAGTAAAAGAGAGTTGGAAGAAGAAATTGAATGCTTAATGAATTCTAAGAGTAAATATTCAACAACCAAGGTGTGTAACTCTTGAATGAAGCTCCAAGAAATTTTTTTTAATTTTTTAATTTTTTTTTTAGTTAGAGCTCATAAACTAGCTGTTAGAGAGAATTCATTTTCAAGCTTCACTATCCTTATCTAATGTATTTCAACTTTTTATAGGAAGGAGTCTACTCACGATTATGAGGGCATGCTCACAATCTTGACGTATGAAAAATATAGTAGTTGGTGTTAGAGATAGTCGTTGGAGACTGAGTGTGGAGGTGTCATGAATAGCTCATGATTGTAACTGGTGATCGTGAGCAACTCAGCCTCCTTGAACCTTCAGGGACTCTTTAGGGATTTAGTTAACTGTGCTAGTCATGGTCTGGTCATGATCTTGATCATGGCTTGTGAGTAGTCCAGAGAGTTAAAGCCTTGAAAGAGTAATAGGCTTAAAGAGTTAGACTTCTTGGTCACGAGCTGGATCATTTTTCACAATCCACTCACGATTGTGAGGGCAGATTGTGAGAGGCATAAACTCTTTTTCACTTTATATGGTTCTTTAATCCTACAGCTTGTAAGTCTTGCTCCAGATTGTGAGGGCTACTCGTGAGGGATGCTTTTATGCTTGAATTGACTTAAATTTGATGTAGAGTGCCTTCCATTTGAATATTATCTTTTGTTCATGTCTTAGGGAGCTCTAATAATGAATTTGATAACTTTTTAAGAGAGAATTAAATCTACAACACTTAGCAAACTTAATTAGTATAGTCAGATTGTTTGTTAAAGTCAAAATAAAGGAGTTGATCATGCATAAGGTCAACATGCCTTCAAGACTAAAGAAGAATTGTATGAGTGGTTGGTGATGTCTTTTTAGATTAACCAATGCTATAAACACTTTTTATGCAGCTGATAAATCAGGTATTAAAGCCTTTCATTAAAAATTTTATTATGGTTTATTTTGTTGATATTTTAATTTATAATTAATCAAAAAATGAGCATCTTTTGTATTTATATGAAGCACTAACAGTTCTATAAGAGAATAAATTATATGTGAATATAAAGAAATGCAGTTTTATGACTAATAAACTATTGTTCATAGTATTTATTGTAAGTTTAAAGGGAATTCAAATAGATAAGGAAAAAGTCATAGCTATTAGAGAGTGGGCTACTCTAAAACCTATGATAAAAGTTTGAAGCTTTAATGGATTGGCAACTTTCTACAGGCGTTTCATCAAAAACTTTAGTAGCATAATAGCTCCAATTACAAAATGCTTAATGAAAGGAAAGTTCCAATGGCAAGAAGAAACTTAAGCTACCTTTGCCATCTTGAAAGAGAGGTTATGCACTGCCCCAATACTGGCACTACCATATTTTTATAAGTTATTTGAAGTAGATTGATTGTAATGCAAGTGGCATGAGGATAAGAGCTATTCTTTCTTAAGAGAAAAGACTAATGACATTCTTTAGTGAGAAATTGAGTTATGCTATACGCAAGTAGACCATTTGTGCTAAAGAATTCTACTCTATAGTACGTGTTTTAAGGACATGGGAACGTTATCTAATTGGCCAATAATTTATTTTATACTCGAATCATGATGCATTGAAGTATCTGAATAGCTAGAAGTGGATCAGTAAAGACATGCATGTCAGGTGGTCACAATTCCTGCAAAAGTTTTCTTTTAAGCATAAGCTAGAAGTGCAAAACAAAGTGGCAAATACGTTAAGTCGACGTGCAGATCTACTTATCACTTGGAGTCATGAGAGTGCGGGTTTTAAGCATTTGAAAGGGGAGTATGAAATTGATGAGGATTTTTAGAAGATATGGGAGAGCGTATTATGAATCAACTTTTGTGAAGATTTTCATGTTATTTATGGTTTCTTGATATGAGGCAACCAACTTTACATTCTTGAATCATCTTTAAGGGAGAAGGTTAGTTGTGATTTGCATGGAGGAGGACTAGCTGGACATGTGGATAGAGACAAAACCCTTATTGTAGTTGGAGAAAGGTATTACTGGTCTCATTTGAGAAGAGATGTGATAAGATTCGGTTAGCACTATTAAGTATGCCAAACAGCAAAGGGACAATCACAAAATACATGGTTATACATGCCTTTACCTGTTCTTGAAAATATTTGGAAAAAATTATCAATGAATTTTGTGATTGGCTTACCTAGCACACAACGAGGCATAGATTCTGTTTTTGTTATTATTGACAGGTTTTCTAAAATGACATATTTTATACCATGTAAGAAGACTTCTAATGCTAATAGTGTTGCCAAGCTATTTTTTAAAGAGGTTGTTCGTCTATATGGTGTGCCTAAGGCCATAACTTTAGATCTAGCTAGCAAGTTTCTTATCCATTTTTGGAGGACCTTGTGGAAGATATTTGACTCTTTCTTGAACTACAATAATACAATCCATCCTTATACATATGGTCAAACAAAAGCTGCCAATAGAACCTTGGACAATTTGATACGTAGTATATGTGGGGATAGATTAAAGCAGTGGGATTTGACAATGACATAGGTTGAATTTGCATATAATAGTGTTATTCATAGGACTATAGAAAAATTGCCATTTTGTGTTATCTATATGAAAGCACCTTAGCATGCCCTTAATTTGATTAAGCTACCAAAGGTTTCAGGTCTAAGTATAGCTACAGAAAATATTGTAGAATAATGGCAATCAATTCAAGCAAAGGTCAAACAGAAGATTCAGCATGCTAACGTCACATATAAGAAAGCAGTTAACAAATATCACAAAGCTTAAGTGTTTGATGTGGATGACACAATGATGGTTTGTTTTTGCGGAAGGAGTGATTTCATGTTGCTACTTATAGCAAGCTCTAGCCTAAGAAGTTTGGTCCTTACAATATTTTAAAGAAGATTAATAACAATACATATGTTATTGATTTACCAGATAGCATGGGAATTTCCAAGACGTTCAATGTTGCAGACATCTATCCTTTCTACTCGTTTGATGAGCCATTATACTCAAATATTTCAGACAACTCGAGGTCAAGTTTTTCTCAAATGGAGGGAATTAACGTAAAATGGCTAGGTGACTCGTATATGGACCGGGGTTAAGAGACCAAATTCCAAGCATGCATCCTGTAAGGCCTAAAATTATTATTATTGTCATTTTCTCTATTATTGTAGATTTATTTTGTTTCCTAATTTTATTGGAATTTTATTTTATTTTTATTTTTCTAATTTAGTTTGGATTTGACTTTCCTTACTTATTAAGATCTTATTTTATTCTTTTATAAATTAGGATTAGTTGTGTCTTCCTATAAATAGAGGACTTATTCTTTTATATTCGATCATCAAAATTTATATTTTAAGATTTTTCTGTCGAAATTTATTTTATTAAAACTTAGTTATGTAAGCAATGGCTTAATGCCTTGAGATTATGGATCTTTACATAAATATACCAAAAACTAAAAAAACTTTCAAAAATGTTGTTGACTTGAAAAACTTTCAAAAATATTTTTTTAAACTTTTTTCTTTCAAATATAACCCACTCCCCTTGCCATTAGGGTTGTTTTTTTTTCCAGCATTTTTTTTCTTTTTACTGATTTTTTTAACTTTTTTTACTTTATACTTCTTTTTCAACATTTTATTTGTTTTTTTTTTTTTACAATTTTTTTGCTTTATACTATTTTCATTTACTTTTTCTCAATACTTTTTTACTGTCTTTATCTAATTTTTTTTCAATGTTTTTTTGCTCAACATTTTTTTCTAACATTTTTTCTACTGTCTTTATTTTTTTCTTAACATTTTTTTTATAAACATTTTTTCTATTTTTATAGTACTATATTTATCTTCTTTTTTTCTCAACATTTTTTTCTAATGTTTTCATCTTTTTTTCTCAACTTTTTTTCTCAAGATTTTTTTTTTAATTTTTAAGGTACTGTCTTCATTTTATTCTCAACATTTTATTTTTTTGCTCAATATTTTTTTCTCTTAAGACCTTTTTATTCTCAAATGAATAATTATAAACTAAGCATCTTCAATTGTTGTTAAACTAATCAATAAATATCTTCAACTGTTATAACAACAATAAATAAACAAAATTTTCTCCTTTTATATTCTTAAAGAATAAGGATTTTATTTTTTTTACTTTAATTTGTTTATTAAAATGTTTAACAACTTTATTTTTTTTAAAAAAATTATTTGATATTTATTGATCATCAATATGTAACAAGTTTACAATCCTTATGTTATATTTATAACATAAAAAAAAAACAAAAAATCAACAAACTGAAAAAAAAAACTAAATCAACAAAATACAGCCTAAGGATTATTGTAGATTTTTGCTGATTGTCAGTTGTTGATTGTTTTTTATTTTTGTTGATTTTTATTATTTTTTATTATTTTTTCATTATTAATGATAAAATTAAGGCCATAAATAAATTTTTTACTTTTATTAGTATTAATGATAAAAATAATAATTTTTATTTGATACTTATTGATCATCAATATGTAACAAGTTTACAACCATTATGTTGTATTTGTAACATCAAAAAAATAAAAAAAAAGCTGAAAAAATAAAAAAAAATCAACAAACCAAAAAAAAAAAAACCTAAAAACAACAACAGAACAACAAAAATCAACGAAATTTTACACTTGTTGATTTTTGTTGATTGTCAGTTGTTTATTGTTGTTTATTTTTGTAATTATTTTTCATTATTAATTACAAAATTAAGGCCATAAATAAAATTTTTACTTTTATTAGTATTAATGATAAAGATAATAATTTTTTTATACATCTCATAATATTTATTGTTTTTTATTGTTATTTTTTTTATTTTTAACAAAAATCAACAAATATAAACAAAAACAATTGAAAGTAACAACTGAAATAACAAAATCAACAAAAACAACAAAAAATAGCAGTTGTTGATTTTTGTTGCTGTTTGTTGTTTTTTCATTTTTTTCATCATTAATAATAAAAATTAAGATCATAAATATAATGTTTACTTTTATTAGTATCAATAATAAAAATATAAATTTATTTGATATATTTCATAATTTTTTTATTTTTACTGAAAAAATAATTATTAAATACTATGGGTAATTTTTACTTTAATTAGTTTAATTTCTAAATTCTAAATAATTATGAAAAAAATAATTATTGAAGACTATGGGTAATTTTTTGTTTAATTAGCTTAATTTTTATATTCTAAATAATAGTAACTTTCAAAATTAAAAAAAAATTGTTATTTAGAATATAAAATTAAATTACTTAAAATATACAAATTAAATAAATAAATAAAATTAACTTAAATTAAATATACCTTAAAAATAGTAAATATATTAAAAAATTATAGCAAAGTGAAAAAAAATAAAAAGATGAAACTTATTCTTTTTTGTTGTTATATACATTATTGTTTATGTATATGTAACTTATTCTATTTTGTCTCTTTGTATTTGAAATAAAGGTT
>CATIWK010367795.1:0-13834 GCA_949634005.1 Mallotus japonicus
TTCATAAACCAAAACTCATTATGGGAAGTTATATCAGTTCCAGGCAGTATACACAGGCATTCTCCAAAAACCCCTATTCCATAAAAGTTTTTAACAGAATTAGGTGGAGGCACATCGCAGAACTTCTCCTCCACCAAATCAAATGCACCAATTACTTGTGACTTTGCTGGATCCTTGCTGCAACTTACTATCCAGTGGATAGCCCCATTTAGCTGAAGTCCTGGATCAAGTGCAAGGGTACTGTAAGGGAAGACTCCAGTTTTTCTCCAAGTATTTGCTTTTAGCGAATACACGAACACCCACCCTTTACAAGAGATTTTTACAAGCTTGTAATCACTGATGGAGTGAGCATAGCCGAAGCCATACATGAAGGGCAGTGATGATTGACTGAAGGGACGACAATTGCCTAACCTTGGTATTTCCTGAGCTGCTCTTGTAGAAGGGTTGATCAACAATAACACTCCTGGTTCAGAGGCAACACATAATAAGCCATTGCAAGAACCAATGAACTTGACCTCATCATAACAAACACTTTTCAGAGGATAGTCAAACTTTATTGCAACTGTTCTATCAGGTGCTTCATAACTTACTGTATAAACACAAGGAAGAGAGAAAGATGTGAGACAAAGTCTCCATCTGTGGCAGCTGATACAATTACCTTCAGTTGCTAGACTGAGATGCATTGTAATAAAATGCGGGTCAGAGATAAGACTACACCAGGATTTACATACGGCCTTGAATCGACATAAAGATTTTACAGGTAGTCGTAGGAGTATGTGGACGATGAGATCTTGAATAAGGTTAGCCATCACCATCAACCTCAGTTCAAGAACATATACATATAAATCTGGTTTTTGATGTCTAGAGGAGATGACCAGAGGTTGGTCTATGCATTTATAGAACAAGAGATCATTTTTAAATGTATTGACCAACTATGAAACAATCGAAGTTGGGTTTAAGAAACCTATTTGCAATTTCAAGGAATTCGCTGTTGGCTTCATATGAGCTCTTGGTCATATTATCCCAAAAGACAAGAGAGCTATCTAGGAAGTTCCTCTTTTAAGTTATGAAGATGCCCGAAGGCCATCATTTGGGTCAAATTAAACTAATTATTTTTTCTCTTCCGAGGTTCAAATATAATATAACCATTTTGTTTAAATTCAAGCATTGTTAAAATTTGGGTATAAAGACCAAAAGAAACTCCAAAATCATAAAATAACATCCATATATAGGCGATCAACATCCATATACAGCAGAAATAGAGAAGAAAGACGACGGGCATTGTTAGACAACCAAAGCTTCTATTGAGATACAAAACAGAACTTTTTTAATCTACTTTCTATGGCTTCAACATTCATATGCTAGTTCTCATCTCTGGGAGAAACCAGACTCTTAAGCGTAAATTTAGCACTAGCTGCTACCAAAATCAATACATAAACATTTCATCAATTTACTTTCAGGATATTCATGCTGGTTCAAAATGTTATTTCCCCCGCTTTGGGTGAAACCAAGCTTTCAATATAAATTTCTCCATTTTCAACCCAATTGCAAGAACCATTTATTACAGGCTTCCTAAACGTACCATCTTGAGGATTGTAAATTATTAAAGAGGACTCCAACTGCAGTAGAATCTCACCACCATCAGCAATGCAATATGGCATCAAATTCGAGATTCGTGCTGGAATATCCAAATATGGAATGCTCACCAACTTTATCCAAGAGTTTCTCATTCCATACTCCTTCATAACCCATAAATCAGAACGAATTGTCCAATAATTACACACCACACATAGCCATCCATTCAATACAGTCAATGTCCTAGAGCAACATAACTCTCCGTAATCCGGCTGCATCACCTCCATATAGGTCTCTTTAGATAAATCAAAAGAAACAATAATCCACATCAATCCCGCATCCCCTTCTCGCATTACTGGCCAATTAAGAGTACCACTAACATATTTTCCCGATACATCATCTGGAACACCATATTCAAAGCCTCCAATCCTTCTCCAAGCGCGGGTTCTCCGCTCACAAACTTCAACTATACTCCCATATCCAGAACCAAGACTACCATTCTTATTTTGAAGGCAGAACACAGCAACAACTTTGTAATCATCTATTTCACTGTCATAACCAAACCCAAAAACAGTATAGCTACCTGGCTTCTTTCCAAACCTTAGATGAGGCAATTCATCAAACACCCTCGTAGATGGATTCAATAAAGTCACAAAATCTTGCTTCACAGCCACACATAGCAATCCATCACATGACCCAACAACCCATTCATTACGAATATTCTTCTTTAACAAGAAACGGTTGAACTTGACATTAGTATCACCAGTTGGAGTACTATCAAAAACAGGGCATAGAGACCACGATTTAAAGGATCTACGTGATGTGATGTTTGGAGTAATTCTTTGATATTGAGTGGGGTTCTTGATGTTTGACAAAGATTTTATGTGTCTGAGATGGGCTTTGACGAAGTGGGTATCTGAAATTAACGATTTGAATGATTTAGAAACGCACCTGAACTGAATTAGAGATTTGACAGGCAAACGAGACAGGACGTCCACAATGATTTCTTGAGGAAGGATCGGCAATGAAAGTGGAATATCATCAGATTGTTGCTGTACTGATTTCTTCGCTTTCTTTGTGGTATTTTCTTGCAATTTCTTAGGTTCACTGGCAGGTGATTCGCATTGGTCTTCATTTAATCTTTTTGGGGGTCGACAGCGAGTCGAATCGTACACCACCACCAGTTCCTCCTTCTCCTCCTCCGCCATCAGTGAATGAGTCTGTCTCAGCCCTGCTCAAGGAATAAATAACTCCAGCTGGGTTTGTATGAATATGTGAAATGGGCATTGTGCAGACCCATTGTTTTGGGCTTGAGTTTTGAATGGATATGGACATTGATGTAACATCCGAATGGGAATTCAGAGATGTGCAATGTTTTTTTTTTTTTTTTTTCAGCTTGGGAATGGTGAGTGTGCATTTTATTTTAGTAGAAGTTTGATGAATTACATAGTGCAGATACTTTTATATTTTAGATGTTCTTTTATTTAGTGTATTAGTACATGAAAAATTGGAGAATTAGGATTAAAATCTGAGCAAGTCTCTTTTAAAAGTTTGATTATTTTACTTTTGTCGATATTTAAGTTATTTAATGAATTATACAAGAGATATAATTTTATATTTTTAACTTAATATATAAGTACATGAAGAATTTGAAAATGAGAAATGATGTTTTCTATTTATTTTTTATTAAATTTAATAAATTAGTATAGGAAGAATTAAAAGATGGGAATGGAAATTTAGATTTGAATCGCCCGTCTTTTTGTATTTTTTATTTGTTTTTTAACTTAATGATAAGTGAAGATTCAAATCTAAATTAATTTATACAAAAGAATGAAAGGAAAAAAAAAGAGAGGATGAGAGGAAAAAATAAAAATAAAAAAGAGGTAAAGGAGAAAAAGAAGGAGAGAAAACAAAAAATAATGAGAAAATAAAAATAAAAAAAGAGGGAAAAAAAAAAGAAGTATAGAAGGTAAAAAAAAGAGAAAGGAGAAAAAAAAATGAAAGAAGATAAAAAAAAGGAAAAATAAAAATAAAAAAAGTGAAAAAAGAACAAAGAAGGAGAGAAACAACAAAAAAGGATAAAATAAAAATTAAAAAATAAGGAGAAAATAAAAAAGAAAAAGGAAGGGCAAAATTGAAGTAAAAAATAAAAATGATGGGCATTTTAGGTAAATTTCTCTTATTTTTAAGCATTGGAAAATGATTTTTATTTTCCGTTAGACTAACAATTTATTTTCCTTTTATGTAATCCAAACAGGAAATATATTTTGAGGAAGAATATTTTTTGCAAGTCTCCGTTTATTTGCGGAAAATATTTTGTCTTTAGAAAATATTTTCTCTAGAAAAAATTTTTCAGAGAAAGAAAATATGTTCCTATATTTGGTTGCAACACTAAAAAATTTAATAAATGAGGAGATAATGTATTGAAAAATAAAAGGGAAGACAATAAATGAGAAGAGAAGACATTAGAAAATGTATTAGAAAAGTTATTGGAAAATGTTTTCCCATCCTTAAAATGGAAAATCATTTTCCATTGTTTTGAAGTAATTTTCCTTTGACTGGTACATTATTTTCCTTTGACTTATTTTCCCTAGATAATTCAAACACTGGAAAATAAGGAAAAATATTTTTCGCAAACAAACGGAACCTCAATCTCTAAATAAATTTATTTGGGCACTATAGTGGAAATGACATTTCCTTATTCTTCTTTTTTTTACATTAAAATCCTCTAAATTTTACTGAATGTTTAATTTAGTCCAAATAATTATTATATTTATAATTTTTAAAATAATTTAGTACAAATTTATTTTATGTTTATAATTTTTATAAACAATTTTGTCCAAATTACTTTCCATTTTCCCCGGCTTTGGTGAAACCAGCTTCCCAGATTTCTCCATTACCCCAAACTGTAAGAACCACTTATCACAGAATTCCTAAATCCACGGTCTTTAGGATTGTAAATCATCAAAGAGGTCGCTGATGCCAACAAAATCTGACCGCTATCAGCATTGCAATATGGCACCCAATGCCTAATTTGTCCCAGAGGAGTATTCAAATATGAAATGTTAACCAACTTGATCCATGAGTTTCTGATTCCATACTACTCAACAACCCACAAATCAGTACCAACATCAACTGATTTATAATTACACATCACAGACAGCTATCCATTCAGTCCATTCAGTACAGTCAATGTCTTATCCTCATGCTCAGCTTGCGCCTTGAATGCATCACCTCCTCATAGGTCTCACGCTCAGGTTGCATCACCACAGCATAATAACTGATTTATTAACCCGTTGTGGAGTAATAAAATTTGATTTTGTTATAGAAGAAACTTCAACATTTCATTTCATAAGACTAAAATAACATAATAAGGATGGTTCCCAAAAAAAAAGTAAGGACACAATAATCTCAAACTTAATTTAGTTATGGAATTTATTATACTAGACAATAAAACGGTACTTGTAGAGCATAATGGCAACGAGTAATTATGAAAACTTGCTGACACATCAATTGTATCCACACTCTCTCATGAGTCATGAGATTCTTGATGCATGTTCCTCCTCCATTCCCCACAACTCAGTGTCTCCTCCAAATCTGTATCTATCTCCGCCTGGATAAACAAAGGCGTCCTCCAATAACACTCAAAAAGTATCAAGAAGATTGCCATTACTATATGGCAATGGTACCCGTTGAAGCTTCTCACTATCTACATCAAACATCATAACTGAGCAGGGATTAATACGATGAAGACTATTAATCCAATAAACAGCTCCCTTACAGAATAAGGCAGGCCTGTCTATGTTGTGAAAAATGAGCTCCCACTATGACACTATGGTAAAGTAGTTCTAATTGTTATAAGCTAAACATATCAACCCATTATAGGAACCAATGATTCTTACAGGAAAAAAAATCACTCAAGGGGGAATTGATAAATTTAAATTTAGACATACCAACCCATTATAGGAACCAATGATGATTCTTAAGGAAAAAAATCACTCAAAGGGAAATTGATAATTTAAATTTAGACGCACCTTTCTCATTCAGCAATTTGGATCAGCAAGCCAGGTATTGAAAAAGATATGTTGTAAAAAGGATCTTAGGGTCCTCAACTCTTTCTTGAATGCAGGCTCAGAGATTAAAGCTTCCCCTTCTTTGCACACACTCATGCATGGCACAAGAGTCTCGGGTGGCAAAGAGAAGAGGACTATGTCCTGAGGGATATTTTGCTGTCTCGCCATACCTGCTGCTCCTTTTGTTGCTTTTTTTTTTTTTTTAATATTTTCCAACACAGATTAGTAAGAGTCCAAATTAATCATACGTACTAGGACTTCAAGTTGAATCCAAAGACTTATATAATCAGCTGCTCAGCAGGAGTTGAGTGCTACCAAGTATGAATTGCACTGCTTGACACATATGTTCAGGAGCAATTGTCTTGACCCTTTGTCCATTATTTATTAACAAGTACCTGCATCAATTTTTATGGCAAGCTATAAGCTTGTAAATATTTTGAATCGACATCTACAGATCCAACTCCAAAAAACTATAAATTACATGTAATGAGAATCAATAATCCATTCAAAAAATATAGTACAAGAAGATAAGCTGCAAAAGATGCATACCTATGTTTCAAATTTTCCTTGCGGTATTTGTACAATAAAGCTATTTCTGCATCTATATGTCCATCCTAGAGTACCCATTTGGCGAAATGAGGGACTCCACATAGGTATCTGCTTCAAATCCAACTCCAATTGGAATTCCACGAACCACTAGTGCCTTATATGTGTTCTTCTCCAGATTGTATTGAACCAATTTGCCATCTATATCTAGTAAAGCTTCTCCATTCTTGGCCAAGCACAGTGGCTTCATGCATATATATGAAAGACTGATAGTGAGCCTAGTCCATGACTTGCTCACCCCATATTCATGCATCACCCAAAAATCGTCGTGCATTTCATTGAAACTTTTAAGGATGCAAAGATTTTCATTTAATATTCCTAACATAAATTCAGAATTATCATCAGCCAAATCTGGCGCTGGCATATCCCAAAACAATTCTTTCTCCAAATCAAAGACTGAAACTACGTAGAATTCATCATCAACCTCCTCCCTATTAATAGCCATCCAATGAATGGCTCCATGAAGCAACACACCCGAGTGATGAAAACAAAAATCATGACAAAAGTTGTCAACTTTTTTCCAAGAATCAGCTCGCAGTGAATACACACTAGAAGCAACACCAGCATTGATTCTCACCACCTTATAATCATCGCTAGTTGAATCATAACCAAACCCAAAAGCAGTAACGTACTCAGATTCTCCTAAAATTTTCTTGGATTCTCCAGTGGATGGATTAAACAAGAAAAGGGCATCTTCATCTGGGGCTATACACAACAATCCATTACAAGAGCCCCAAATCTCAACCCAATTTTTTGAATTAGCAAAAGATTGCACATCAACCTTTACCATAACTGGATTTTCATCTTCATCTTCAGACACTTTAAAATAAACTCCATCATTTTCACTAGAACCCAACATTTCATTAGGCTTATCTTTCAAAGGATAATCAAGCTCAACAGCTACAATATCACTATCATCATTATTATCAAAACCTACAGATTCATAGTCAACAGAGTAAAGATTCTGCGAAGAGAACAAAAGTCTCTGTCTTTGAGAATAAAGGGTCTTGTTTCCGAGAGCCAAGTCGAGGTGGGATTTAGCAAATTCAAGACTAGATAAAAGAGAAAGCCAAGATTTCGATACGCACCTGAATCTACACAGAGATTTGACGGTTACCCTTTTAAGAACCTCTACAATTATTTCTTGAGGAAGATGTGGCATGGCAACTTCCACTTCATCATGAGATCGATTTTTTTGTTGTTTGCTACTTCCCTCCATGGATAGTTTGCAGTACTCTGATTTGATTTCGCAGAAGGAAACACCAAAAGGAGGACTTGGATATGGCTGTTGATCAAGACGAGACAACACTGGGTGTAGGCTCAACTCAACTTCGGGCCAAACATTGGTTAGGTGCGTGCTCATAGGCTTGGGTGAAATAAAAGTTTGCATTATTTCTGTACTATAATAAAATTGTAACTAATATTTTATTTGTTAATATTTATATTTTTTAATTGAAAATTAAAATAATTAATTAATTAAAATTGTAGCTAAAATAATCATAAAATTTAACTTTAAAATAATTTAAATTGTGTTCTTCTATTATTTTAATGAAAATGACTTATAAAAGGGCACTAAATAGTAAAACCTTATTATTATTATTATATTTTTATACAAAAGAACAAATGGTATATCAAATTAATAGTTAAAACATATAGTAAATGACTTTTCAAAAAAAAAAACATATAGTCAATGATTTTTCTCAAATTTTATAAATAAATTAAAAATTCTATTATAAATATCATAAACTGTAGCACAACAACAACAATAAGAAAAGAAAGAAGAATTTTGTTAATAATCATTTATTAAAAAATAAATTAAAAGATAAAATTGCTAAAATTTGCAAATATTTAAAATTAAATCTTTATAAATTTTAGAATATAAATGGTAAATTTGATATTTTATTTTAGTAAAAAAATATCTTGATTTTTTCCCCTCTATTAGCATGGGGCATGCGATTCCTAAATTTCTATGCTACGATGGCCCGGCTTTTGCCGCATTACGGCCGTACTTTGGCTAGCACCATTAAGGACATTTGTTACATGTACTACAAGTCCATGACAGGCTACCACGTCACTCGTTGTTTTGGGTGGGACTGCTACGGCGTTCAAGCAACGAGAGGGAATCGTGAACAATGCCAAAATTTCTATTTCTTCGTCACTCTTTGTATCTGTTTTAGGATTTCAGCATATGTTTCATTGTGTTGAATATGGATTATAACATCGATGAACTGCATAACAAATGACAATCTTTTCTTTTAAATTGACGACGGCCGAAATCGAATCATACACTTTAGTATATCCTTTAATAGGAATTATCACTTGACTACTTTTTCACTGGCATATATATTTCTTTTTATAGTTGTAATTAGTTTGTTCCTTGAATTTTCATTTTTTAACTGCTCTGGCTTTCAACATATATAGCCCTTTAGCTAAGACTTACTGCTTGTATTTCATTGCACTACAGGATAAACATATAAACATTTCCATAATTGACTTAAGAATGCACCAGACTAGTCGAAATGGATTTTGGGGTACTCATATTCCTGTATAAGAGGTTTAGCGAGGATGTGAGGAAATATATATATTTGTAATAGATTCTGTTGATAAGGCTTGAAAGGCTTTCTGGTGTTAAGATGAGCATGTCTCATGGTGACCTATATGTGTGTGTAGTGTGTTTGCGTGGTTGTGTGTGATTTATTTTAATTATAAAATTAATTAATTAAATGATGAAATTAATTAATTGGTAAAACTATAAAATTAATATAAATTAAAATAATAAAATTTTTAAAAATTTCATTATCTTTTTTTTTTATTTTTTGCATATACTTTTATTTATTTATATTGTTTTTATATTTTTAGGTGTAGTGTTTCTGACAATTGGATGAGAGTTGAACTTTTGAAACAAGACGTGATTTGAATGAAATTCATTCTTATTTAATTCCAATTTAATATTTTTTTGTAGTATATTTTTAAAATATTGTTGCTATTATTGTATAATATACGTGCAAATATAATTATTGTTTGAATTGTTAATTGTATAAAATTTAATTTTAATAAATTAAATTTACGTTTCTATATATCATAATATAATATGATTTATTTATAATTTAATCAATAATATAAAATAAATATAATTTATTTTAATATAATTTATATTAATTTAAAATAATTTAAGATGGAATACAAACAAAATAATAATAGATATTTTGTCTCTAATTAGAGACGAAATTTCCATCTTTTCACATGTCAAAATTAGAAACAGAATCTAAGTTATGACAGAAACTCTGTCTCAATTCCATCATAAAATAAAAACGGAATATAGATGAAATCTTTCGTCTTTGTTCAGTGATTTGTTTGTAGCTACAACTATATTATTGTCACAATAATAAATTAGTGACAATAAAATTTTGTCACTATATTGACTATAACTGACAAACAATTGTTACTAATATAATATTGATTAGTTAGAATTATTAATGTGACGATAAATAATATCATTATTTGTATTTTTTGTATCAATAAATTAGATTGTCAAGAAAAAAAAAATTCTATTTGTGACAACATAGCATTTTATGTGACAACTTTAATTTTAATTTTAATTTTTTTGTGACAATAAAGTTTTTGTCATAAAAAAACATATTATTTGTAACAATCTTAAATTGATGCAATTTACAAATACTTTTTGCAATGGAGTTTTACGTGACAACACCATGATAATTTTTTATTGTCTTAATTAATTTATTGTGACAATTTTTTAATAGTAGTGATGATTGTTTTTTTGTCACAACTAAGTGAATTTAGTGTAGTGAGTTCCTTTTTTCTAAAAAAAAAAATTATTTCTGCCACTAGGATTGGCGGACTTGGTCAGAACCTATCAGACTTCGCTATCGACACCGTCGGAGTTTCTTTTTTCAAAAAAAATAATTTCCACCATTGGGACTGTCAGACTCGGTTAGAACTTATCAGACTTGGTTAGAACCTAACAAACTCCACCATTGACACTGGCAGAGTTCCTTTTTAAAAAAAAAAAATTATTTCCGCCAGTAGGACTGGCAGACTTGGTCTGTCCTGTAGTAGTTCCGACAGTTTAACTGGCAGACTAACTTTGGGAGATTTTTTTTAATTTTTTTTCCACCATAAATTTAGAATTTTTTTTAAACAACCATAAAATGGAAAATTGTTTTGTTTTTTTTGCCACAAATAGGCAAAAAGCCTAAGATTATCAGAGTTTAAAGCAACTACTAAAACCTTTGTAACTTTTCCATTGTTGTCATTCCACCTTAACAAAGCTCTCAATAAAAGTTTCTGCTTGATCCCAAGTGTACGAAGCATGTTTATGAAGTTATAAACATGCTTTTGTACGATACATGCTTCAAGGCCCAATCTAGTAATTTCTTCATTATCCAATCACCTCTGTAACCAATCAAATCATCAATCTAGTAATTTTTTCAATATCCACTCACCTTTATAACCAATCCAATCACCAATCTAGCAATTTCTTCATTATCCAATCACCTATTTTCTGACTTTAGCATTGGAGTAAGACAGTCAGGATCCCATATGGCCCCATTCTCATATTTCTTAACCTCTATTGAAGTAGGAGCTTAAGGGAACCACCCTTTTTATCAATAACCACGCATAATAATCCATCACAACCATTATGAAGCTTTTCCATCAACAAAAAAATGGTCGACAATTAGAATGTTATCAAAAAGCGACTCCAGTGATAAAGATTCAAACAATTTTGGCAGTGATTCGATATTACGAACAATTCTTTGACATGTATTGAGATTCAACAAAGATTTGATACATGATAAATGGGATTCAATGAAAGGAGTTTTTGAAATCAACAATTTGAAAAGCTTTAGAAACACACATCAACCGACCTAGAGTTTTTATAGGCAACTGTCAGAGGATTGTTAGAATAGTTTCTCGAGGGAGAACTATTAATGTACATGGATTATCAGATATCTTGATTTTTCTCTGGCATTTTCTTCTTCGCTCATCAATGCCGGCTTCTTCTCCTCCTCCTTCACTCACTAATGTCGGCTTTTTCTCCTCCTCCGCCATCTATGATTGAGTTTAAGGACAGTAAGATGACAGTCTTTTTGAGTAACTTGATAAATGGATTATACAATATACCTTAGACCTTATATATATATATATATATATATATATATATATATATATATATTTCTATATTAGTTCCTAGGAAATTATAAAATTAGTACTTGAATCAAGATTGGAGTAATTTAGATAAATTACGTAAGAGAAAATTTTATATTTTTTATTTTTAACTAAATAATTATTAATTAGTGCATGACAAATGAGGAATAAGATAAAATTATATATTTTCCATGTTATATATGTCTCATTTATGTGTGGGAATTAAGAAAATTTGATTTTGTTATAGAAAAAAATTCAACGTTTCATAACGCTTAAAACATTAAAGTAACAATTGATTGGGAGCTATTTCGCTTAGACTAGATCTCAAATTCGACTTTTAGTGTATGTAGTTATATTTTCTTGCAATAATAGGTGATAAGTGGAAACACCTTTTTGACACCTGTTAAGGATGTCAAACATACATTGCATGTATAAGACTAACACATGACATATTTATTAATGTCAAATTTTTAACTCACAATTCAAAAAATGTAATAAAACTATTTATACAAATAACACATATCACACACCAACAAGCTCACAACATCAAAGGTCCACATCTTCCTTATGTTATATATTTACAACACACTAGCCTTATTACAATATATGAAAATATTCTAGGCATGTCACGTTTAAGAAAAACTGAGGACGACACTGCTAATGCAACTGATGCAAATATTTCTTCAAGACCAACTACAGTTCTTTTAATCCTGAAAAATAACGCAGAAGAGTGAGCCTGCAACTCAGCAAATGAATAACATAATATTCTATGAAAAATAACACACTCAAGCATGTAATATTATCAAGTATCAATCCATTCATTATTTAACTATACATTTACTTAACTATGCATTTATAATATGTACATAGCCATAGTAACATAATATTTTCTTTTGGACAACAATGTACTTGTGAATTATATATATAAAACCACAACTTCTTTTCAATAATTTATGGATCCCCATAAGCACACAGCCACCATAATATTGTACAAAATTTTTCTTTAGCCTTGTTACGGCATTTTAAGGGGATTTCATAACGCACACAGCATAACCTTATTCACAAGTAGCATTGTGTCCTTATACTCATCCAACCACATTTCTTATATTCAGATATCACTCCATTAAATAATTAACATCCACATAATATATAAGAAAAACAATAATATACCCAAGAT
The DNA here is from genome assembly GCA_949634005.1 of Mallotus japonicus. Classification (NCBI taxonomy): domain Eukaryota; kingdom Viridiplantae; phylum Streptophyta; class Magnoliopsida; order Malpighiales; family Euphorbiaceae; genus Mallotus; species Mallotus japonicus. Next base: position 12,598 of record CATIWK010367795.1, read on the forward strand.
ATACCAAAAATATACTCATATCTCATATGACAGATTTGGTAGTATAAATTCAAAAATACACCAAAAATTACACATTATGAATATCATAGCCATACTTTCCAGATCAATATAATTATAAGTCTAGATTAATTTTCCACTGATTTCACATCAATTGGATATGTATCCAAAGAAAAACATTAAAAACATTCCACCATAGTCAAGCTGTCAACAAAGCTAAGCAACAAAAAGTATGGTCCAAATTGGCCATCCAGACAGCAAAATTAAGCTTCCTCTATTTCTATCAATTTTGTAAATAACATCTTCAAGTTTTTATAAGATCAAACTAAAACCAATTTGGAGTTATAAAACTCCAGATACAACTCAAACAAGTCTACTGTTCTCCACTGAACAGGGCATCCGAATTCAGCAAATCTTATTCACATGTACAATCTCATTTTAATAGCAATCAACCATCAACACAATAATCAAATATCACAATAATCAAAATTCACCATCTAAAAATTATAACACACATATTTCTCTTGTCCAATCAACTTAACAAATAAATTTATAATTATATATTTAATTGTGTTATATTACATAGAACATTAAGTTATTCACTTACCTTGATTGCTCCCTTGCCTTTGTTTGTATTTATTTGTACATCAGTCTCATTTCCATTTGGTTTAGCTGAAATAGATCATAATTCACTTGTTTTTAAACACCCAAAAATAATAAAAATTCATCTAGCATGATAACATCACTAAACTACCTAAACATATAAAGCTGCCAACTATGACAGATTTAATAAGGTGACTTTAAAAATTCACTAATAATTCTATACAATGAATCTCCAAATAAAAATTTCCAGATCATTAACCCTATGTGTCTGGAGTAATTTAAAATGTATTTTGCTTCAATTGGAGGTGTATAGAGGAAGAAACCTAAGAAATAATCCACCATACTCAAATCATTGACAGAATTTGAGCAATAAAATGTTCATCCCCAAATGACTATCGAAACAACAGAATTAGGTATTTCCTATTTCTGTAAGTTTCGTATTAGACATCTCAAAATTTCTTTAGACGCAAAAATCATCTAATTTGGAGTTAAAGAACTAAAGTTATAGACTAAATAAGATCATTATTCATACCTGATCGAACCTCAGACTCCTCTCCTTCTCTTTTTTTTTTCTTCTCCCCACTTCTTTCCTACCAGTAAGTTTTTCTCTCTTTCTTTTCTTTTTATTTGATTGCTG
>CATIWK010367848.1:0-10387 GCA_949634005.1 Mallotus japonicus
TGTAATTAAGGTTCTTAAGTACAGGTTATTTAAGGGTCTTGTTGGGAATTAGAGTTTTCCTTTGCTTGGTTTATGAACGATCCTTGGCAAGGTTATCAAGATTGAATACGGGTTTGGTACAAGTTAACCACGTTCGTATCAACTTTTCTCTTTTACAGATGGTACACATCATCATTTTATGTTTCAGAGTTGAAACTAAACTATGTATTTTGGTTTCAAAGTTGAAACATCAGCAGTATTAATTCTGATGTAAAACTACTACTTTAATATATTATAGCTTTAATAACTTCTTAATTTGTTCTTATTTTTGTTCTTATTTGTTCTTATTTGTCAATTTGTTCTTAGTTGTCTTTCTTATTTGTCTTTGTCTTTTAGTTACAATTCTCCTTTACAAGTTGCACCGATGGATGTACATTGAACACACTTTATTATGCACAACGTTTTAGAGACGAATTTATTCTTTTCATAGAGCTGAAATTTTATTTTACCTATATCATGCTCATAATACATTTAGACCAAACCCTAATTATTCTAAACACTTTAAACAACCTTCATCAACCTACACCAACTAAACAACAACAATTGCATCATCCTCAAATCCAACAACACCATACAACTACCCAAAACATAATTCACCTCATTCTTGATATATTAGCATTCTTTCTTTTTGCCTCTTCTTTCTCATTCTAGAATCTGTCAATTTTTTTAGTAGCCCATTGATAATAGTTCTTGATCTTGCATGCATAGGAGGATCCACCTAATGAAAAAAATTGCATTGTTGATTATGTGGAATTCAAAGGCATTTTATCATACTCATACCCAAATTTTTTTAACTCCAATTTTTTTTAACCATATAACTTGTTCACACATACTTACCTCAATATTTCGGAAATCAAAAAACCACCTACCTGGACTGGAGTTTGTCCACGAGGTTCTCAAGGCTGCTTCAACTTGGGCAAAAACAATTATATTTTTGAAGTCCATCTCCATGTAGGTACCTACTTCTTTCAAGAAATTTTGGGTTTCCTACAATTTTTTCTTTTAAAAAATTTACGGTTATCAAAAATTTTTTTTAAAGAAACTTCAAATTTTCAGTATACAAAGTTTAGGGGTTTTCTAATTGTTGTTTGTTAGTTTCGCTAATTGAAAGAAATTTCTTTAATTTTAGTTGGATAAAACGAGAACTGGGGATATTTGATGAAGAGGAAGAATAGAAAGACGATTGAGAGAGATGATGATTGGGAGAAGAATAACGAAAATTAATAAAGTAACCATTATAAATATTAATTAGTTAGGAGGAGAGAAAGAGAAGGGGTAAAAGAAGGGTTAAGCAAATATGATGTGACGGTTGATGTTGAGTCTGACGTGACGCCACACATTTGCAAGAACATTGACATGTCACATTTTTATTAGACCAGCATGACACTTTCCAATCTAGATCAGTAACCACGTTATCTTTATCAGTCAGAAAATCAATCTGGACACTTTATTAGAACTTGAACCAAAGGTAGGAGAGTTTTTTGTTACAATTTAAAAGTTAGGCACCATGATAATATTTTGGAAAAAAAGTTAGGTGTCATGAGTGAAAATTACCTGATAAGTAGAGGGCAATTGGTTATGTGGAGTTGGAGGTTATATACGTCCCACAACAAGGTTAGGGTACTAATATGAGTTCAAATAATTAAGAACCAGTTAAAGGATAAAACAAATTAAAAGTATGCAATAGCCAAAAAAAAATGACAGAGACATATATATATATATATATATATATATGGCAATGGATGGATAGAGAGGCAGCAAAAAATAAAGTGTAGTGTTGAAGAGACCAATGGGAACATGAAGTATATATAAACGAAAATCAAGACGAAAACGACCCATCAATTGCAGAAAATCAAAGTGGGTTCTTAGTGCAGATCACGCCTTTGATGAACTCGATCATTACTCATTCCCCTCTTATGGCATACCATCTCCCACACAGGTTTTCCTTTTTTTTGTCATATTTACTTCTGTCCTCATTATGTATTATATGTATGTATATTTATAATTAATTATCTATAGTCGACACATCTTTATCACCCTCTCTCTCTCCCTCTCTCTCTTTTAATTACATACATATTTTTTATATGCTTATTTGTTGTACCTTACATATATATATTTATTATGTATGTTTTTCCCTTTTTTTTGGTTTTTGGGAGTTCCATCTCATGCATGGAGGAGTTTGTGTCTTTTCTGAAACAGACATGTATACATATATGTATATAAATATATACACACATATATAACAAGTGGGTACTATTGAAAAGTGTGTAATTATTGTACAAATTTTGTGTCTGCACCTGTTATCTTCCTGTGCTGGAGATATGAACACTTGTGTTCTGTGTGTACTTTGTAAGGAAAGATGATGGGCTAGGGCATTAGCCTGCCTGCTCTTTACACTGCTTAGTAGGTGGGGCTGTTTGAGAATAATAACATCAATGTTTTGGTCTATCATATGTAACACATCCAACTTAGTTTGCGACGGTTCGAACCAACTGAAAGAGGAATGTTGGAAATGGATCTCGAATTTCTTACAATTATCATTGTCACCAACTAAGAAAAAGCTTTTGTTGTATACATGAGCAACTTGTAATTAATATTTGTTTATTATTCTTTATAGTGCATTTAAATAAATTAAAAAAATAGTGAGATGCAATGTATCCGAAATGAGTTTAATTGATTGGTAGCCTTAAGGAACACTTGCTGAAAATATTGCTACAAATTAAATACACACTAATAAAGTTCCAGTCATAACATCATCACAATTTTGAAATAATTCATGCAGGCTTATGTCCTTTCTTGTTTCTTGGAGATTTTTTTTTAAATATTGATTACTGGCAGCATTGAAAAGAAGATACAAGATTGGCCATCAGTTTTAGACTATTTGTGTGTTTACAGCAATTGCAAACATTGCAAAAGATCAGGATCAACGTATAACATGCCCTCCAAATAACATGTATAGGAAAGAAACCACAAATTTATTGCAGCTGAAAAGAAATATTTTCAACCTTTGAGAGATGATACATACAAGTGGCATTTCGCCTAAGAGCAAAGTAGCCGCAACATAATGGACTGTGAGATTTACAGCTTTCAACCCCCAATGTCTTGTGAAATAATAATGTACATTTCTTCTTTTGGTTGATATTCTGAATGCATCCTTCAGTGATCTTTGATTAACTGCAGATTAGCATCATAAAAACAATATAAGCTATGATGACTTCCCTTCCAACTTCAGTGAACCAAATTCAACATTTACGAGTTCAGCAGCAGCTCGGGCAGCTGCAGTTGCTCGCTCTGCAGAGGCAATGGCAGCTCGAGCTCTCTCCAAGACATCAGAGGATGGTGATGATGTGCCCCTTTTAGCATCAGTAACTGCTCCTACACTTTGATGCATGATCGATGGTTCAATTTCATTAGCATCCACTGAGGTTAGGTGACTAGTGGAGATAGGAGCTTGAAGATATTGAGATCCAAATCCTTTCTTTCTATCTGCATCTGCCATCGCACTTGCCCCATTGGGAGACCCATTGGGAGACGGGGGTTTAGGGAAGCTCTGTCTCATGGGAGCTGGAGAAAGGGCACCTTGAGCTACAATTTGCTTTGATCCACCCTAAAGATAAAAATACAAAGTCCATCATTCACTTCTTAAACATTCAATAGTTCATAATAAAATGCCACAAATAACAGGTGCAACAGAGTATGGCAAAGATTTCCAAAGAAAGCAGTTTATTATCATTTAGTTTAATAGTATTGGGCAACTTAGAGCAATTCAAGGACAAAAACCATGTCATTGTTGGTTAACAAAGGAACTGCAACTGTTACAGAAAAGAAAAAAGGAGAGGCAAAGCTAAGTGCATCAATGTTGACATTACAGATCCAAATATAAGCTAAATCTGAATGCTAACCAATGTGTGACTTTTTTCTAGCCATGATACTTGTGGATACAATTATATTATAGAAAAATAAATATTCTGCTTTAATCATGAGCAAGTAATTATATATAGCTGGGAGATCATAAAGTATCCAAAATGATAACTAGGACCATCATGACTTGTTCGCCAATAACCAGCTATGAGAGAATTATAACATGACATTTCACATAACTTTGATTAGTAAATTTATAACTTCAGCATGTCTAACAAATATAAAGATACTGCAGTTTTTACAATTACCAGAGAGAACATCCTAAGGCAACAGGCAAGACAAAATGTAGGCCTGGAAGGTCAAACTATACACTGTTTCCCTTATAGACTATGCCTGTGATATGAGTTTGTGACCTCCAGATCATGATGAAATAAACTTACTGTTGCATTATCACACACAAAAAATCATGATTTAGTCCCAAGTAAAGCATAGCAAACAGCCAAGAAAAGAATTAACGTTCCATCCCAATTAGTAGGGCCCAGAACTTGATCAAGTTGAAAGCATAAAGTATCCTAATGAGACCAACATATATGCATTATTTGAAAAAAATATTATGAGAAAAAGTTGGGATAGGAGACATAAGTATTAAAGACGGCAAAAAAAAAAGGCAAGATAATTTCAGAGCTAATTAATCTAAATGCAACTAGAAGCTGAACATAACAACCAATATAAAACTTAAAACTACCTAAATTATGATTTTTTTTTTTAATTTTAGGTTTCACTTCAACAAAAGAAGTCAATCACAGTGTTGATAGCATAGTTTAAAATTTCCTTCTTCATACTTTGTTTTATTAGGATTAACAGGTTATCGAATAAAAGTTTTGCTTCAAGCAAGTTTCCATAAATTATTGGACGTATGTCCCACGAACTTTGACTGTAACAAGCTCAGGATGCAGGATTCATCATTCATCATATGTTAAGATATCTATCTTTTAGTAACTAAACAGTCTCTGCCTATGTACAGTAACAGGTGTAAGTATAATTGTAATTGTCCAGTATGTCCACCATCAAACATATCATAGTTTCTGAACCACTTTCTAAGTAAAATAGAGGCAAATTCAAAAACTAAATAGTTAAATGTACCAGTAGATCTTCATGCTTTTTACCAAGCTCAGCTTCTGTACTAGAAGAATCCCACTCCAAGTTATATTCTTGTGCAATTTCCTTCAAAACCTTAAGCCTCACCTCTCCTGATGGAGCATTAACTGAAAGCTTTTCAATTATCTGCAGAGACAGTGATAAACAGATAGGTGAGAAAAACCAACACATTCTAGTCTCAATAGCTGCCACTGTGTAAATATCACACTTGCAGAAAACTACAAAGGTAAAGCCAACTAACTGCACGGTTGACACCAGAGTCAGGACGAAGCTCAGAAGCAGCCATGACAAATTCCTTTCCATATTTTGTGGTGAACAAATTCTTCATCTGCAATAAATCTGGCACTTCTGAACATCTCGGAGCAGCAAAAATTATGCTAGCAACAGCCTCTCGCAATTCAAAGGGACACTCCCTGTCATATAAAAGGATGATCATGAAAATTGTGTAGCATGCAAAGTTGAATTAAATGAAGGTGCTCCCAGCTAGAATGTATTAACAGCACCCAGTATTGCATGGGAACATACAACCTCCCAAGATATTAAAACAGCAATTAAGCATCTTATGCCAGAAATGGCTTTGTTTTAACTTCAGTAGCCCCCACATGGAATTAGTGGAATAGAAAAGGATATCAATTTTAGAACAGAATTATTTTAAATAAATGCTAATTTTTTAAGGCAAATAGAGAGAATCTTCACTTTCCTTTGTTTCTATATTACATTTCTTTTTTTATATACCAATGTTTGCTATTGGTGCACTTTTCTTATTAAGACTTGCGTCAAAAATAACCCTAACATCCACGAGAAGAAATCAATATCCTATACACCATTTTCTTAAGTTCTATGAAGTGGATGAAGGTATTCAACAAAAAACAGAAACAATCAAACACAAAAGAAATTGGAAACAACTAGTCAACTTAAAATATTGAATCACAAGATATAAATAATGGTCAACAATTTTAGCATTTTCTGAATTTTAAAATAAGGCCAAACGTTTGAAATGAGGTATAAAGAATTGACAGCTCTCTAATTTCAGTAAACCAAGTACTCTGACTGTAACAAATAATCGAACTGGGTAAATATAATTCTAACTAACCTTCTGTCTAGATATTAAAATCTTATGAAATTAGATATTCTGATCACTTGAACTCGTAAATAATGCAACTACACAATATTATAAGCCAAAATAAATATCATCCACGGTTTATAGCCATATAAATGTCGTGTAAGAATTCAAAAGTTTTTGTACTCACAGCACCCTAATTTTTATTTAATTAACTAGCTGAAAGGATTCTCAAGCAGTTTGGACCCTTAACCTAGTGTCTAGCACAGGCAAACCTATGCCAGACATCTAGCTGCACATTGCAGCCACAAATTTTGTTCGAAAGAAGGAGGGCTTCATACGTGATGACCTTATTAAAATTCTAACTGCAGCCTCATAGGCATTGCACATGAATGATAAAGAAAAAAGGAATTTATCATGATCAGATAAACTCAAGTTTCTAGGCTTCAACACTTTATGTGTAATAACTCTGGAAGATAAAATATTAGAACTATGGAATAAAGAGAGGAGAACTTCTGGATATCCGTTGATCAAGCATAGGGAAAAGACAGACAATCAGTTCACTAACTTTGTGTTGTTGTTATATCAAAACTCACAATGGTTTGCATAAATATTTTATAAAAAAATATTTATTTTCTAAAAGCATTGTCACGGCTGCCTGCTATGCAGGTAAACAGGATTTACCCAACTCTATGGACCCGAGGAAAGCATAGGCTTTATATCATCCTTGCATTCTTGTAACACAAAATGGTGTTGTCAACGCTAAGATGGCTTTGGATCAAGCGAAGAAGCACTTTCCTCATGGAAATTGTGGATAACCTGAAACCGCTGCTAACTTGTCTAAACTAATAGTGATGTTCTAATTCTACATTGCTCCCATTTTCAAGAAATATGAAAGCAAATTAAGAGTTTTCTCCAACAAAGAAACAAATCCTTGTCATAAATGGACTTACTTCTGACTTTCAAGAATCGGAACACGTGCCAGAACGAACTCACAAAACAGCTCCAATATCTCAAAGGCAGCCCATAAATTCTGTTCTCGTATCACATGCTCTACCTAACCAAGAAGAAGAGAAATATGCACAAAGGATGGAAAAGGGGGTGTTAGATATTCAACAAATAATACAGTATTCAACTTTTTAAAAAAAAAAAATGAAAGGATACCCGAATGCGAGCTATGGCTTCTTGACCAGCCTGTAAAAACTGAGCTATTTCCTTGCGCATATGTTTGAGCTGCAAATCTCTTTTGTTTTGAAGCAATTTTACGCGTGAGATTGACAATGTCAAGCATGTTTTGCTGCAAAAGCCGGGGAATCAAAATGAAACATACAATTTATGCAAAATTCAGAAGAAAAAAAAACAGCCCATGATACAATTTTTCAATTTAAGCATCTAAAAAGCTATTGGAGCATCAACAACTGCAATCACATGACACCATATGCAAAACTAATGCCAATCAAGATTAATGCTGCCATAGAACTTAGAGCTGACAAGAATCCAACAATCAAAATCTATTTATAGGCAATGGCTATCTACTAATTTTTTTTAAAAAAAAAAAACGTAAAAGAAAGTTTCTTTACACCACTGAGACCAAACCCAAATCGCAATTCGCAAAAAAAAAAAAAAAAATGTCAGTCTGCACAGCATGAGTTGTTGACCAACGACAATTGCAAGAAAACAAATTGCATATTAAACACAGAATCAAATCACGAACAAAAGTAGCATAACTAAAGGAATTACAATTGTGAGGCAAATAAAAAAAAAAAAAAAAAGAGACAAGGCAAGAAGAGAGAGGATTGAACAGACCATTTAGCACCAAAAACGCCTCTGTTGAAGAGTTGATTTAAAAGTGACATTTTTATGATTTCAATTGAGAAAGTATCTCCTTTGTGATCGATTAACGCTGCGATCAAGTGTCTATTAGGTTCTGTTTTGTTTTGTTCTGTTCTGTTTATCAACCTTAGATAGCTTAAAGGTCAAGGGTATTTTGGTTGAAAATTGTTTGCCAAAATAAATAAAACAAATAGAGCACATCAGTATCACACAATTTAATTTAATTCTTCAAAAAAAATATAAGCATTATTGTCATCTAATATGTAATTTGTTTCAACTAATATTAAAAAATTTATAAATTTATTAAACTTAAATAGTTTAAATAAAAATAGCTATTAAATATAAATTTTTTTTTTGGGAAAATTATTAAATATAAAATTATAAATGAATTGATGTTTTAAGAATGAAAATAACTAATAATTAATCGTAAATTCACACCATAAATGAATTATAAATCAAAATATATTTTAATATAATATTTATTTCAAACTACCAATTCTAAAAAAAAAATTGATAAGCATCAAATAGACCAACTAGAAATGAGTAAACCAAAATTTCAATTTAATATTTGATCAAATAAAACTTTAAGTCAACAATGAGATGAATAAACCTCTAATACTTTCATTGTTGTGAATTTGAAAACTAATTTTGATAATATTTAAAGGACACAAACATAGCAGCAATAATTTCTTGAAAATCAACAACGATGTGGGATTTTAAAATTTAAATTTGTAAATACAAATAGAAAAAAAAAACAGTAAAAAATCATTTTACATCTCCTTGGTTTACACCATTATTGTGAATTTGGGTGTGTTTGAATCGGAATTAAAGAATGTTAATTGTTACTCCTGTAACGTATTAACTTCTTTTACCTTTGTTTGATAATTTCAAAATATGCACTTTTAACTGTTAACCCCTTAATAATTAAGCTCATTTTAATGTATTTCTATTAACTTAGTTTGGAGTAAGTTAAAAATCTGTAAAAAAAAAACTCTTCTTTCTTAAAAAATAAGAACTTTTCATTTTTTCTATTATTTTGTCATATATCTTGTAAATTGTTTCTTTTTATTTTTATTTTTTTTATATTAATAAGCTACAAATAAAATTTATAATATATATATATATATATATATATATATATATAAATCAATTTAAGATTTTTTAATGATAATTTCATTATTTTTAAAATTAATTTTTATATCTTTTAAAAACTTAATAATTTATTTATTTATTTTTATTATTTTATATTAATTATATGAACAGTTTTTTAAATGATTTTACATTAACAGCTTATTCATTACCTTTGTTTACCAATTGGGTTAACAGTTTAATTATTACACCTGTAATTGTTACTCTTGTAACAGTTACAACCTATTTATTTAACCCCGATCCAAACGCACCCTAAGGGTTGATTTGAATTATCTGAATTTCTCTCCAGTAGTTTCACTCGGTCAAATACTTCAAATTGAAATTATTTTCTTGTGCTATATTTTGTTTTTCTTACCTTATTTGTTTCATCCTGATTCTGTTGATTATTATGCAAACTGACGGTTGATGACATTTGATAAAACCAATGCATCTTGTTTCTTGATATCGTACTTGAATGATGGTTTGTGTAGGTATGATGGCGATTACATCTTTATTTAATGTCCACTTAATGAGGCTAATTTTTTCTTTTTCCAAAATAACTGTTCCTCTCCTCTATATTTCTCTGTGTAAAAGCTTGGGAATGACATGGAATTTATGTCATTTATCTCTTCTCTCTCCTTCCCTTTATCTATAACTTGAATTATTGTGCTTTTTCAGCCCTCAACTTATTTTGTTGACTTAAATGATCCAGGTTCTGTTCACTGGTGAAAAGATAGGCGTTGGAATGGGTAAGACCAGGAAGGATGCACATCAGCAAGCAGCTGAGAATGCCCTTCGCTGTTTGGCAGGTAAGACAAATCTCCAGTTTATTTTTTTAACTGAGTTCTCAAGTCATTGTTTTGTAATTTTGTAGCATTTTTATCTTTTATTTATATAATCTCAAGTAGATGATAAGAAGGTGATATTGATAATACATGTTAACATGGATTATTTGTTGGACTTCTTTGTTCTTTGGATCTCATTTTCTGGTTGGTTGTGGTTTGTAAAAGGAATGACACGTTACTTAATCATTAGATACTGAATGTATTTGTATTCGCAGAAAAATATGTTGCATATGTCGCACCTCATTCTGGAGTAGTGGACCATGATTTCGATAAGCTGTCCCTTGGGAATGAGAATGGATTCCTATGGGACATGGTCAATCCTGGAACAAGTGAAGTCGTGCCAGAAGATGGTGTAACTAAAGAACGTACTCCTGAGGTGGGGATATTTTGATGATGCTCTCAATAGTTGATTTGATTTATTTGTTCAAAAACATAGGTGATGCTTGGATAAAGGGTATGTGGG
>CATIWK010368001.1:0-11571 GCA_949634005.1 Mallotus japonicus
TTTAATTATAATATTAATAATCGAAAATGATGCAGGCTAGTGTGAAGTAAAAACAAGGTCAAACACAGTTGAGCTTCAGATAAACAATAATTTAATTTTAGGCATGCTAATTATGTCATTTTGTCTATGTATTGTAAGAGACAAACTTCTTGTTCTTGGGCCATAAAACAAACTCTACTTTGCTCAAATATTTGTATAATATATTATAAAAATTTATAAGGTGCTTTTATCTCTTCCCTTTGGTATTCCATCAACTGCGTTCAGTTGTTAACTGTCACCCACGATTAAAAATGATGTTTGCCGCTATAAATATGCATTTTACTTGCAATAATTGTTATGTAGATTGAAGAAAAATAATTTTAAGTTTCTCTTGGACAGGTAACAATATGTAATGTTACTTACAGCTCCTGCTTTGGTTTTTTTTTTTTTTTTTTTTTTTGCTCTTTTGGCTGATTCCATATTTGTTTTTTCTTTTTTCTTTCGCAGATAAACTTTTATTTCTTCAAGGCAATACCACAGCAAACAAGATTGATAATGAGTTATAGATAAATGGATGCACATTTGACAAAAGCAAAAAGAAAGAATTGGTATTTTGTTAGATTTAGTTGGATTGTAATTTTGTTTTGAAGTCAAGAAGTCCTGATAGTTCAATTAATTATTCAAGTTATTTGAGGGTAGTTTATATTGATTTTTTAATTATATTGAACTCATGTAAATTCATTTTATTAATGAAATAATATTATTAATATTTAATTGCTTCAAATTATTTTAACATGAGTACTGAAATGATAAAAAATTATTACAAAATAAACAAATAAATAAAATTACAAAATAAATGAAACATGATTATTTGGGATGAATTGAAAAACCATCACAAAATAGTACATTTAGGGACGTTTTCTTTCGTCTCTAATGGAATCGGCTTGAAATCGGCTCAACTTGGCTTAGACTTTTAGGGACGTTTTTTTATGTCTCAAAATACAATGTTTTAGAGACGTTTTATGAAATTTGTCTCTAAAAACTATCAGCGACGGGGCTATAGGGATGCCAGTTGTGACGTTTTATTTTCATCTCAAATACTTATTAGTGACATTTTTCTCATTTTTAAGGACATTTCACTGACGTCTCAAAATCTCATTTTTGTTGTAGTGGGCATTCATTGTCAAATATTGTTGCATTGCGAAGCTTCCATATTACAAAAACACCATTAAATATAGTGGAGGACCATAAAGCGGCAATCTGCGAGCTAAAGTCGTGGTTCATCATAGCCAAAACAAGATCAAGTAAAGAACCTAAAATCAAAATTGTTTTCCCAAAAAAATAAGATATTGCCCGCCATATGGAAGAAGAAAAATGGCAGTTAACAAATAAGTGAGGAGCATCTTCCATATGAGAATCGCACAAAACACAACAAGAAGCAAAAGAAAACCCTTTTTTCAATAAATTTTCTTTCGTAGGTAAAAAAATCGATAATAGCTCTCCAGCAAGTTAATGAGTGAGAGGGAGGAAGAAACTCTTTCCACACAAAAGAATGCCAAGGAATTAAATTCTTGCTAAACACAAATGATCATACATGTGTTTTACCTAAAGCTTTCCATCATTAACAGATTTCCAAACACAAATATCTGTTGTATTTTGAATTGCCTAAATCTCCAAAATTCTATTTTTGAATTTTATACTAGTAATATGGGGAAGATGCCATGAACCAGAATTCAAAAAATTTGAGACCACATTGGTCAGACCCCGTTGCTCTCTAGCGGAAAGACGTAGCTAATCAGCAATTGTAGGATAAATCCTAGAATTCATCCAAAAATTGAGATTACTATTAGCACCAATAAACCACTTAACTTCGGACTGAAGGATAGAAAAGATAACTTTTATGGAACACCAAATGGAAGAGTGGAAAAACCCATCTCTAAGGAGATTCAAAGGATAAAGGAATCGATTTCGAAGGATCAAAATAGGACCATGATCAATGAGAAAATTCCAAGCAATTTTATTTAACATGGCTTTATTGAGATGCTTTAATTGCTTTAGACCAATACCACCTTCCTTGAATGGGAGACAAGATAATTTCCAAGGAACTATGACTAATCTTTTTTTAGTAATACAACCAGTCCATAAAAAGTTCCTCATGCACTTTTCTATTAAGAAAAGTAAAGAAAAAGGCCACTGATAAACCGCAAAAGAATGTAATAAAGAACTTATAATCACCAATTGAATAGGAGTGAGGCGACCAGCCATAGAAAGAGACTTCCCCTTCCACTTAGAGAACTTATTACAAATTTTATCTGCCAAAGGCTGTAACCATTTTCTTTTGGGAGCACCCATAAATAAAGGAACGCTTAGATACAAAAAAGGAAAAGAACCCCTCTTCATATCCACCACTTGTTTAATTTTGTTAATCCAAGCCTTAGAGATAGCTTTACCAAAATAAATTTCAGACTTGGACCAATTCACAAATTGCCCAGAAACCTGACCATACAATTGAAATGTCTCATTGATTGCGTTAATATTTCAGATAGATGCTTTCCCAAATAAAAGCACAACATCTGCATACAAAAAGTGAGTAGGAAAATAAGAGTGCTTAGTATGGCACATAGGAACAATATCACCGTGAGCAACTTTAGCCGTAAGAAGATGACTAAGGAAGTCCATAATTATTCCATTTATTTATTTATTTTTTCTGCATTTAATAAATTCACATCCTTGATCTATTAATTTTGGTAGTCATTCTTTATGAATTATGTAGTATTACAGCACAAAATAACTTAGTTACCTTTTGTTGTTTACTGCATTATTGTTATTCAAGAAATAGTGTACTACTCAAGCATAAACTCATTGTACTAATTTTATATATTTTTCTATTGTACTCATCAATCAATATACATGAAACATTATTTTCCCTTATCAAACTTATTATGGTATCAAAGCTGAATTAATTTTCTTTGCTATTCTTTTCCACATCCTTGCCTTCTTTTCTTTTCGGTTTCATGGCTTCCAACACTGATACCCAGCTAATTCCCATTTCTACCTCCTCTACTCCCTCTTTCACTGCTACTCAACTCAGTTTCTTTATCAAATTAACCTTTCGAAACTATCTCACCTGGAAAACACATATCATCCCTCTTTTAAACTCCCAAGATCTTCTTGGCTACATTGATGGTGCCACACCACTACCACCACAAACGATCATGAGCAATGCTAATCCCCCTTCCCCTATTTTCAATCTGGAATACCAAACTTGGTTTAAAAAAGATCAAAGGATCTTATAATGAATTCTCTCTTCTTTAACCGAAGAAATTTTTCCATATGTTATTGGAATCTCTTCTTCTCGAGCAGCATGGACAACCCTTGCAGCTAACTTTGGAGCTGTTTCAAAAAATAAACAACTCCAACTGCACATAGAGTTACAAGAGCTTAAGAAAAATGATTTATGGATTATCTCCGCAAAGCCAAGTCAATTGCGGATGAGCTTGCTGCTGCTGCCCGAAGCATATCTCAGGCAGATTTTAATGCCATTATTTTCAGAAATATTGGTGTTGAATATCAGGGACTTATTTATTCTCTCAATCTTCGCCTGGGACCGGTAAGCTTCAATGAACTTTATAGCCATCTTATTTCCTATGAAATCTTAATGAAAAGCCACACTAAACCATATGTGGCCAATTTTAGTTAAAAAGCTCATATTTTTCCCACTCTGACACCTGCCTCCTTTTCACCCCACTACCCATCATGCTATCGCCCAGAACAGCCCTATCGTCCATCCTGGCAAGGTCGAGGGTGCAAAAGGCAGGCTTGCAAAATTTGTGGATTCGTAAATCATACTGTAGTTACATGTCGTCACCGTTTTCAATGCAACACTCCACCACCTGCAAATTTCAACAACCATTCTAAGCCAACATCAGCTATCACCAGTCCTCTAACTATTCGGCTCCTACATATGGTGGTTATCCTTCTTCCACTTCTCTTTAACCATGATTTGCTTACACTGGCACTATATCACATATAAATCCTAATCTAGGTGCCTTGCATCTTCCCCAACCTTATGGTGGCCATGACAAAATTAATTCCTGGTGATTGTAAAGGTTTGCAAATTGCAAATTTTGGTACAACATTCATCTCTATCTCTTCTCAAAAATTTATTTTGTGCAATACTTTACATGTCCCAAAAATTTCAAAACCCCTACTTTCTGTTCATAAATTTTGCACTGACAGTAACTGTTCCTTTGAAGTCTAGCCTTCTTTTTTTGTCATTAAAAATAATAAAAAAAGTAGGTGCTACTGAAAGCAGTGAATAATCATAGCTTGTATCAATTTCGATCATCCACAGCATGCTTAGCAACACCAATTCTGATTCCTTTCATCTCTGGCATTCAAGATTGGGTCATCCACACTCCAAAGTAGTCATTGCCATTACTAAAGAAAATAACATTATGGTGTCTTCCAAGTCATCTTCTCCATGTTCTTCCTATTTTTTAGGTAAATTTTCTAAATTGCCTTTTACATCTATTGAACACACTACTACGGCACCGTTTGAGATTATACACTCAGATGTTTGGGACCCTAGTCCATTTTTATAAAATTTAGTTTTTAAATATTTTGTTCATTTTGCTGATGATTATACCTGCTTTACCTGGATATTTAAGTCTCATCACTAGTAATCTGGTGGCTATTTGATGACATGGCAGCCGATAATAGAATACTCGTAGAATATTCACCACATTACTCATTCCCAATCAGCAATTTTTAGGGGTTAACTACAATGATGGTCACCCAACTTTACTTTTGTTTCTTTTTGGTCACCTAGCTTTGATTTTGTTTTAAAAAGAGCACTGTTAAAAATTTGTAGTCCTTTGAATTTCTTTTAAAAACCATTTTAATCCCTTAATCTCTTTATCTTTTCAATTTATTCTATAAATCATAAAAAGTTTGAAAGTTTACTCTCCTAAACTGTGATACCACTAAGGATGAGTTTGCTCTTACTAGGCAGAATCAAAATAAATTTAAATTTTTCCTTATTTCCTATAAATGTATAGAAAATATGGACTTATTTGCAAAAAAAAAAAAAAAAAAAAAAAAACTTTAATTATGAATTAAAATAGTAATGATGGATTATTAGGTATCAAGAAAAAATTTTAAGCGATTGCTATGAAATTAAATAGAAGTTTGGTATCCAAAAAGATACAAATTAAAGTTTATATTAGTAATTGAATTGAAACAAAAATAAAGTTCAGCATCCTCTTATGCATTGGGTGCTAAAAAAAATTGATGATTAGGCATGGATGACGTGATGAATATTCTATTGCTGGTTGCCATGTCATCAAATAGCCACCAGATCACCAACAGATGAGACTTAAATTAAAGATCGGTAATTGAAAAGAAACAAATTAAACTTTAGTACTCAAAATGAAATTAATCAAAGTTTGGTTACCACCCGTACATTTATCCCATGTAATATTAGCTAAAATAATTAGTTTCAAGATATATAGAGTTCCTTTAAAGTTAATATCGATTTAAAATCTCTTGAAGTATATAAGTAGTTAAATGAAAGTAATATTAACTCACATAATTAGTTTCAAGATTTTGGGAGATTAATGTTTCAAAAATTTGATTTCACCAAAATGATTTTTGGTTGATTGAAGGTTGCAAATTGAGTTAAATAGGTGAACAAGCACCTATGATTTTATGGAATAATGGTCAAAACGTGTGTTGCTAAAAATTTCTAGCAAAAATAAGTTAATTTTGGTTGATTTAGGTTGCTGTCAAATTGTTAAAAAAAAAATAACTGCAAATAACTAACGTGATGTTGTAGTACAATAAGGCGGCACTACAGTAAATAAGACGACACCTTAGTGACCTGTATCAATACTAAATTGAGTTAAATCACAACTTATGAATATACCAAAAATGCTAAGAACGTTTTAAAAAATTGGAAATTTTGAGAATTATCCAAGTCTCCGTCATAGAGACTAAAGTCATGAAAACTTCTTGAAAACCAAAAATGAGTATATTTCCAAGAATCACATAAAGAATGTTCAAATGACAAAGAATTTTTGTGAATACTCAAATTACACTATTGAAAAAAAAAGGAGAAATTATCTAATAGTTCATGTGATATATCTATAATATTTATACAAGAGTATAAGTATTTGAGTAAGAGGAAATATGTGCTCAGTTTAAATAATGTTGGCCAACATGAATTAAAAACTGTCTTTGGTATAGCGCATAAGTTCATTATGTCTTTAGGGTGAATTTATATGGTTGACAAGTATGCATACTGATTCTATTTTGCTATGAAAAAGAGCGATAAGATATTGTGCTCACATAAGTTATTGTTTTTCTAGAAGGAGCTAGTGATAATGGTACAATCAAACTATTTGGAAATACAATATAATGGTTAATATTTCATGTCTAGAGTTATTGCACTTTAATGCATATGTATGTATGTATGTATGTGTATATATATATATAATTTATTAATTATTATATTATTATTAAAATAATAATATATAATTAATATATTATTTAATATAAATATTATATAATTAATTAAATTAATTATTTGATTTAATTAATATATTATGACAAAGGTGGAGTGTTGAGGTATTTCTATTGATCGGTCATGTCATATAGGCCCGAGTCGGACATCCAATTGCTTCGATTTGAATTATCCGGAGGATGCCTTATATATTTATTTATGTATATTTATATATTTAATTATATTTAATTTTTTATTTATATATTTATTATATTTATATATTTATATTATATATATGATATTATTTATATATTTATATTATAATATATAATATTATTTATAATATTATAATTATATTATGTATATTTATTATTTATATTTATATTATATTAAAAAATGGACAATCAAACCCATTTATAATTAATTTTATTAATTAAATAATATTTTATTGTAAATAATATTTTAATTATATATTATTATTTTAATAATAATATAATAATTTATAAATTTTAATAATAAAAAGAAATTAAATATTAAAATTTAATATATAAATATTATAAATATAAATATTAAATATAATTAATAATTATAATTATTATTTAATATTATTATTTAATTATATATGTATGTATGTATGTATGTATGTATGTATGTGTGTATATATATATATATATATATGTATCCTTAATGTATGAGCTATTTCTTAAGGTTGTCATACTCACTGGGTAATTTACTTATAAAATTAACTCACACTTGTTTTTCTTTTATATTTTCAAGTATAGGTTGTATATTTGTTTGTATACCTAGAGATATTCCGGATGGCAGTGCAGTGGGCCATGATGACCTACGAGGTGACTTTGACTGAGACCCTTATGAGATACATTATATGTCTTAAGGCGGATGCAAAGTTAGCCTTCAGAGTAGTTGTTAAGCCTATAGCAACCTCTGTTTGTATATATGTTATCAGAGGGGAGCACTTAGACAGTGTGTGCACCACGATCTGAGTTTTCTATGAGACTTCTGAGGATGTGGAGTTCAGCATGACTTGGACTTGAGTCAGTTTGGCACATCTCCTTTTTGTCTTTTTGATATGGTTGGGCTACACCCTTGTTCTATAGTAGATATTTTGCTCTGATGGGTGTATGAGAGTGAGCCTTAGGACAGAGATGTGTAGGCCCAAGGATCCATATCCAATCTCAGATCAAGGCATAGATATTTGTCTTTTTGATAATTAATGTTCATGTATTTTGCTTACATTTTTTTTATAACCCATACTCTTGTATTCCAAAATATGGATGTTGTTGTATAGGTGACATGACACCTTATTATGTACATATATGTTAAGTTATGAAATCAAATGTTACTTATCATCTTTGAATTATTTGGAGTTAAATAATATGTTAAAGAATGTAATTCTCCTCTCTAACGGTGCCACCATCGGATGGGGTTTTCTAATGAGCCGTTAGAGTGGAGGACTGTTATATTTTAGTTGTTAAATTTATGCATTAGATAGTTTCATGTAACAGTTAATTGTGAATTGGGCATTAATTGATAGGAAACAAGTTTTAGTTATGTTAGATAGCTAGCAAGATGGAATGATGTGCATACATGTAGAGATTTTAGTGTTTCAAGTTTATTTTTGCGTGTAATATTTGAATTTATGTCTAGGGCCTTATGAGACACATCAAAGGAAGTCTATAATTTTTAAAAAAGTTAAAGGAACAGCTAGAAGTAATGGTGAGTGAACAACCCTTCTTAAACCCCTTCATTTAATCTCTTTTGAGCCATTTGAGTTCTTGTTTTTACTTTTTTGCTTTGAGACTCTTGTTGACTTGAAACTTTACTATGTTAGATGTTCATATCTTAAAATCTTTTTTGGGAATAAATTGGGTTATTTTCCCCTTTGGTAGAGCCTAATTCTTGGTTAACTTTGGTAAAATATAATAATTGCAAAGTCAAGAAAACTGTGAGTGCATAACTTGAAGATTTGTGTTAACCATATCCTTAATTAAAATGATGCCTTTATATTTGAAATAAGTTTCCAAGTGTGTTAAAGTGTGTGTTGTATATTGGTTATTAATATGACCAAGTTACACAAACTTTTAGTCATGAAACATGTATGGAATCTAAAAGTGGTACAAAGTTGTCTACTATCAGGCACGACTGCGTTACGGACTGACATGACCATGTGTGGGCCTTGTATAGCTATATGCTTGCTTGTCAAGTCCTAAAAATCAATTTACAACTGTCATGCACAGTTGTACACCCCCAAACAACCATGTTTCTTCACTTTTTAAGCTTGCCTTAAACTCAATAGTGCCCGAAACCCACCGGGTTTAGAAGTAACCTCAAAGAACTTGGAATAAACACTTCAAAAACATTTGAATAATTAATTTTAATAATAAATATTTATTTTTAAATATGAAATTAAGTGGGTTAAAAATGGAATGATAATAATCAATCTACAAATGACATATTCGAAAACTGTTACCCGATAAGCTTCGTTCTATTTCAAATCAATCCTAAACTGTATTGGAACCTAAAGAACCTTAGGAATTTCTTCCCAAAACATTAAAGCCTTTTGATTTTCTTTAGTCAATGCTTGAGTTAAACTCTTAATTTTAGGTAAATAACAAATAATATGAAAATGCTAAGCTATGAAGTACAAACCTCAAAATGCAATTTAATGGATACCCTACTCTTTTTGAACTTCTATATTTTTTATGAAGCTCATTCTACAGTAAGAGAATGAATTCAAAACCTAATTTTGAAATAAACTTTATATCAATCGTATTCTCTTTATGCAAAGTAAGATGAAAGTAAGAAATGAATGTGTTAAACAATGGAACCATAAAAATGTTAAAGAGAATAAGT
Organism: Mallotus japonicus; assembly: GCA_949634005.1. NCBI lineage: Eukaryota > Viridiplantae > Streptophyta > Magnoliopsida > Malpighiales > Euphorbiaceae > Mallotus > Mallotus japonicus. Next base: position 9,356 of record CATIWK010368001.1, read on the forward strand.
TGAGCACATGTCCATGAGATATGCAGAGGTGGTAAAACCATTTTTGAGAGATGATGGGGCTGATAAGTGTGTATAGTTGATGCCTAGGGCTAGGTATAAATTGATGTAAGAGATGAATGTATTTTGAGCAATAAGAGCAATAATGAGTAAACACTGAATGTTGGTGATAGTAAGACCATGTTTGGGACATGGCAGGGCTGGTAAGTGTGTAAAGCTATTGCCTGGGACCGGTTATACATTTTACCTTATAGATGTAAGACCATGTCTAGGGTATATGCATAGTCGTTGCCTGGGGCTAATACATATTTTGTCTAAGGTTTGGCATTCGAGAGAAATTGACATAAATGAGATTTATATTATTGTTGACTTTAGTGTTAATCACACTTAAGTCATCGTATGCAAATTAACTGACTTTATTATATTTGCTTTCGGTGTAGTGCTAGTCCACACTATATCTGATGTCACTATTACATGTGTGTAGTTTACTCCAATAATTCTCTTAAGATGAATTATTTTGAAAAGCTAGAAGATTATGTTGCAATGAGTTATTTTATTACATTTAAGGTTATTATGATCATAGGATATTCTAGACTATAACACAATGGACTATTTTATATAAATGACTTGCTTCGAATAGTTTTTAATTAAATTGATATTACTTGTTTTCAGAAATGAGAATTTAGTACGAATTGTGAGTACTCTAGAATAGTTAAATACATAAAGAAATATATTACTAGTGTTATTTGAAATAAATCAATGACCGATGACAACACTAGCCATTAGTGAACTGTGAGTATGTATATGTATTTATGACCTGTTTCATTCTCATTTATTTGTTACTTTCCTTCACTAGTTCACTCCCTGAATATTTCTTCAGAAGTACTCACCACTCTCTTAACATAATTCTTACAAAGTAATTGTTAATGACTTGGGTGTGGATGTGAAGTTAAGACTTCAAAAGGGGCGTTGGCAATTCTTCGGAAGTGCATGTTAAGGATGAGTAGATGACGTTTGGAGATGCCAAGTGAATTTTGCACGAGGGAGAGAGCTATGCATTTTTGGTATCTTAGTAATAATATCTTAATTAAAAAATATTTATAATTTCAAAATTAATTAATTAATCATATAAAAAAAACGAAGAGAAAGTTTACTTGAAGATAGAGGGACAGATAAGGCTTTAAGGGTACCATACAGTGGGAAACCTTAAAGCCAGGAATTATCTTTTCAATTACAGCATCATCGCCGATTAGGTGTCACTGTTCCAGCAAGGGGACAAAGAGGCTAGCACATGCAAGGTATGCTTCCACATCAAGACCATCAGATTAACAAAGCCATGGTTATGGCCTATCTCTAATCGCCATGCAACAACACTATGAATTGAAATCGAATTGGTTGCTTTAGTTTTTTCGAGTTCTTATTAGGTAACATTTGGTTTCAAGCGTGAAAAAGAAAGAATTGAAGATGAAGGAGGTTAACAGTCATGTGTTGATACTGTACTTATCATCACTCACTCCCTTGATCCACTAATTATTAGTGAAGAGTTGCGCTTTTCATGAACTGAGAATTCAGTGAAATATATTTGTATATTATGTGTTTTTGCTCCATTTCTTTCATGAGGGTAACAGAAAATACTTACATTTGTGCTTAAATGTCTATTGTATATATAATTACAAATTATGAGCTATGATACGCAAAACAAAATTTTTTTATAAAATTTTAGAGTTAATTTCCAAAATATATTATTATTTCTTTTATATATTACATTTAATTTAGATATTTAAAATGATAAAGAAATTTATTATACTAGTTATGGGCGCTAAAAGTTTTATTATACTATTTTTCAATTTATATAAATCATCTATGTAAATTTTATTATTTATGTTTATCCAAAAAATTAAATCTTTAGTAATAAAAATATATTAAAATATAAATAAATAATTTATTGACAAGTAGCATGCGCAAGACACAAGTACACAACTAGTTATATATTAACTTGGTGTATTCAACCAGGGTCCAATAAGCGGTAACAACTAACGACAAGTACTGAGTGTTACTACTTGAACTCTACTCTGCGACTGAATATTCATAGACTGTGACATGATGAAGAAAACACATTACAATATGAAATTTATTATATGGCCTCTAATTAGTGAAAAAAGAAAGATCCAAATTAAGCTGAAAAAAATCATAATGCGACAGGCCCCTGATACGTAGAT